>CAJHQP010010173.1:0-19585 GCA_905132765.1 Moricandia arvensis
ATTCTATTTAGTTAAACCTTAAACATTGAAAACTAAACCATTGGACCGTAAAATCTAACCCAATAGTTGAGTTGAACTGTAAACCTGAAAATATTTAATACCTTAAGTCTAAAATCTTATTGAAACCTATACAACTAATAGATAGACTCGTGTAATTAGATAATGTAGTTGGCTTCGTAAAATCAAATTTAGAAAATCTACGATAATGGATAGCATGCTAATTTTTTTTTGTTGGATGTGTAACAAAACAAATAAGTTGTTGGCTTACTCAACAACTTCTCTTTCAATGATACTGAAACCCTAAACTTGCAACCCTAACCCGTACATACTAAACCATAAACGCTAAATACTAGACCCTAAAATCTTAACACAACAGCAAACCTAAAAATAAACCCTAAACAAAAAATCCTTAAACTATATACCTTTAATCACAAACCTAGAACTCTAACCAATAAATAATTACCCTTGAACCCTAGCCCCTCATCCCCAATAACCACTCTGCTGTTTAGCTTACATAGTTAGTTGCCTTGCTAACATCTACGATAGATAGTCTACAAAAACAAAAATATGTTAATATTTTTGTTGCATGTGTAACTAAAAAATAGGTTTTTACTGTAATAAGTTACTTTGCTTTCACCTTTTCTAGCGAACCCTCTATGAAACATGTCTTTTCGTACCTCTAAACAGTGTTTCATAAACGCTAAAACCTAAACCCTAATTAATAATGCATTGTTCCTAAACACTAAAACCAAAAAACTATATCGTAAGCCCTACAAGGTATATGCCTTGCTAACATAATTATGTGACTTTTTTTAAAATGGTTGCCGGATATTTTATTTTTTGTATGTCAAACTTAATAATTACATTCTCGGATGTCATAATTAACTAAATTTTAAATTTTCTTGAGATCCGGTTATTTTTATCAATAAACTAGGGCAATAGCAATTATAAAAAACAAATTCAATACATACACTGAGATACAACACATACAATTAATTCAATTCAATTTGATGTTCTATTCCTCTGATAGGTGGCAAACCTGGTGGAGCTTCTTCTGGGAATACATCTTTGAACTTCTGCAAAAGCATCTGTATTTTGCTAAGAAGATCCTGCACTGGTCTGGTTATGTTTAAACATTCTTTAAAAACAAACAGCAAGTGAGGTAAAGAACTCCCCTTTGGTTGAAGCAACAGATTGGCAGGCTGATTGGTTTTTGATTCTGATGAAGCTTTATTTTTCTTCAAAGCTATCTGATCAAGATGGACTTCTTGTGGGGTCAAATGAACCAAAACAGTCTTCTTTTCCTTGAATTCAAACGAGTATCTATTGGTGAATCCATCATGAATGGTTCTTCTATCAGATTGCCAAGGTCTTCCAAGCAGTATGTGTCCAGCATCCATTGGTAATACATCACAGAGTATCTCATCCTCATATTTCCCAATGGACAATGGTATCTTCACTTGGTGTTTCACCTCCAGCTCTCCCTCATCATTAAGCCATTGTAACTTGTAAGCGGTTGGTCTTTTCATGATTTTCAAACCAAGTTTCTCTACCATGGTTTCACTAGCAGCATTGGTACAGCTTCCTCCATCTATAACCAAACTGCATACCTTTCCTTGAACCATACAGCGAGTATGAAACAGATTCTCTCTTTGCTCATTTCCAACAGTCTTGGTTTGTAGATTCAATGTTCTTCTTGTAACAAGTATCTCTCCACGGGCTGGCATCTCCACTCTTTCTTCTTCAGACTCAGATTGTTCCTCTTCTTCTGATTCAATTTCTTCATTCTCTCTAATTAATATCATTCTTTTGTTTGAGCAGATGCTGGCATAGTGTCCATAGCCTTTTCACTTGTAACACTGTATGTCTCGGGTTTTAGTTGCAGTGGCTACCTCCTTTCCTTTAATACTCTGTTCTTCAACTTTAGGCCTGGAGAATGGTTTGGATTCTCTGGTCTTTTCGTCCTTTTGGTAGTGTGGTTTGCTGGCTCCATAGCTAGACTTGTAACTCCTTCGTTTCAGCTGTTGTTCAAACATAATGGCCTTGTGCAGAAGTTCCTCCATTTCTACATAATGATGAACTTCAACTCTGTCCATGATGTCTCGGTTTAATCCTCCCATGAACCTGGCCATGGTTGCTTCTCTGTCTTCTTGTATATCAGCTCTCAGCATAAGAGGCTCCAATTCTTTGTAGTATTCCTCAACTGATCTACTCCCTTGAGACAGTGTTCTGAGCTTGAAATGTAGTTCTCTGTGATAATGGCTTGGTACAATTCTTTTCCTCATGATCACCTTCCTCTGATTCCAAGTTTCTATAGGGAAATCTCCTGCCCTTCTTCTTGCTGTAACGAGATTATCCCACCAACTCAGAGCATACTCTTTCAACTCAGTCGGAGCAAGCTTTAGTTTATATTCTTGAGTGTAGTCTCTGCAATTGAACACAAGTTCAATCTTCTTTTCCCATTCCAGATATTCTCCTGGATCAGCAATGCCTTTAAAATCTGGAATCTTCAGTTTCAACCCTCCTAGAGGATCACTGTTTTGGGGCCTTTCTTCTCTCTCACGCCTCCTTCTTCTGGTGCCATTGGCTCTGTTGGAATGGCTATAATAGCTTTCTGAGGTAGACTGGTTTGGACTCCTCCTAGATCTCTCACGTTCTGAATGGACAACCTTAACTCTGAAGTTTTCAAGTTTCTGGTCCATTAAAGAAGACATCTGTGAAGTTTAGGCTTCCACCATAAGTTTATCCGTTCCATTGTTCCGATTTTCTTCTTCCCCCATGGTTCCTGACAAAGTTCCAAACACTGAACCAGTAAAGATTTTCACAGAAACATAAAACAATGGAAATGAACCTAGGAAACTAGATCAGATCCAGATTTCTATAAGAACCCTAATTCTTTTCTCTGCAATTTCGTGATTCAAGTTCAGTTATTTAACAAGTTCAGCACTTGTTCTAGGTAGATTAGACCCTAATAAACACGTTTCTAACAAGATTTAAACTTTAGAACAGATTTACCTTAGAATACCAAAAGTCTAAAAGTTGCAGAACTGGAAAAACACAACTTGATGATGGAGATCTGCTCTGATACCACTTGATATGATCCTGGGTGAGAGGATCACGTCCCTGAATGCTCTCCAACGATTGTGAGAATGAAAACAAGTAATGGATTGAGTTGATACTTCTAAGAGTTGTGGAATGGCTCTCAGACTATCGATGTTGCTCGCAATGTATGGAAGAATCCGAAAATACACTAGACAAGCTTTGATCAAAACAGGATTCAGAGAATACTTTGGGTTTTAGAAAAAGTGTTTGATGATTTTATTCAGAGATTTCGACCAGAATATAAAGAGAAGAGAATAGATTATAGTACATGCTGTGTTTAAAGCTTAGTTTGTATTGTGATTTTCGGGATTTATAGCATATGTGTTAGGGTTTGGACGTGTTTTAGGTTATGATCATTTAAGAGAAGATGGTGAAAAGCCTAACAACCTATGTTTGTTACACATACAACCAAAAAAAAATTAGGCATGTTATCACTATATTCGTTAGTTCTTCTAGATTTAATGTTTCCAAGTAACCACATTATCCAATTACACGAACCTATTTGCTGTGCGTATAAGGTAGTGTAAAGGTTTAGAGTTTATTGGTTAAATGGTTGTAGGGTTTAATGTTATAAAGAATATATTTTGGGTTTAGGGTGATTTTTAGGGATTATAGTTTTGGCGTTTTAAGAAAACAATTTTTATAGTATGAGGAAAATGTGTTCCACCATCCGCTTATCTTACAAAATGTGAGAAAGCGAAGGTATTAGTATTTGCAAACCTATTTGTAGTACACATTCCAACCAAAAACATTAATATTTTCTTTTGTTTTCGTAGAATTTATCTTTCTTAGATGTTGGCAAGGCCAGATGTTAGATAAAAAAACAATACCGCCAATAAATTGTTATATAGGATTTACCAATAGGATCCAATAAGTATTTTGCTTAATACTTCGAGAGATACTATATTTAGTTAGGGTCCCTAGGTTGTGTGGTTAAGGGAGGTGTTTAAGAAGTTGTGCAGGAAAGGAGTTTTTTAATGAGGAAGGTTAGATGTAAAATGTGTTGGCGTGGTGTAATGTGGGAGCCAGGAAAGAGAATTGGGATAAGGAGGGAGAAGGGGGGTACAACTGAGATGCGTGGAATGGAAACTAGGCCCACACCAGGGTTGAAAGGTAAGATAGCACCGGAGAATGTGACCGTAACTTCTATAGAAACACAACAGTTAAATTAAAAGGATAAAAGCCACACAAGTTCGAAACGGTAATGATAAATGAAGAGAGAAGTTGCATCCTTGTGTTGTATATCTTGCACAAATTTAGGATAGCCGAAAAAATGGCGCGCTATGATTCATCATAGAGAGCTTGAATATAAGTGTTGTGTCCAAGCTCGGGCATTAGAAAATCTTGTTTGGAAAACACCAATGGGATAAACCCAGAAGCCTCAAGGAAAAGAGTGCAAGTACAACACCTCTCTTGAAAAATGAAGTTGTCTTAGGTATGGCATTGAATCACAACTCGATGGTGGTTGGATAAGCACACTCTAAACTGCATGAATAGTGTGTAGAGTTGATGAGAGCGTGCGTGGAATCTTGGCTTGTTTGGACCTAGTCAGGACCAACGAGTCCACATGATAGATCCTTGTCCTTTGTATCCGTCGAGGGTTCAAGTTGTTCTTTAGCTCCATCTTGGACTTCTATTACGCTCGTGGTTCAAGGCGCGTCCGATCTCCTTAGTTCCAGTTCGGTATGATGAGATCCATCACGTAGGTTACGCTTAGCTAACATCTAAGATAGGATAATCTACAAGAGAGAGATAATGGATTAAGTGTATTTTAGTAGAGACGAACGTGATACATACCTGAGCAAACAACGTCCTTTCTCTATTACTCTGGTATACAAACGACAACTTTGTCTCTATTACAACTCATTAAGAAACTTCCTAAACAAATTGAAAATTATTGAAGATATAAACCGTGTAGTCCCTACAAAAAGCACTAACACAAACCTAAACCCTACATTATCTAATATACCTACCGTAAGGCGACCAAACAATAACGGGATAGCCAAAAGATTTGAGGATGTTTATATACATTGTCTGGTTGTTGTAAAGATCACTAGAAATTTCAGTTTTCAGTTTTCTGTAGAGAGTGATTCATTTCTACACTCAAACTACTTATACATGGAAGTCCTAATAATACTAGGGACTATCCAATTACAAAAACGCCCACATCAGCACGATACACTGTGAGATTGCAAACACATGAACACATGACCTCCCAAATCTTGCTCTGAATAGTTAATGATACGCAAATCCCTAATACTACAGGGTCAACCCAATAAGATTTTTGAGTGAGTTTATTAGCTTATTTAAACCTTTTTTATGAATTAACAATCACATGAATATCCCAAAACGCACTAGAAGTTCTTGTAGTGTCCAAAAAACCTGAAACATTATCTAGACCTTAGCGGGACAAAGATAAGCTAGAACCAACCAAAAAATAGTAAACCCTAAGTACGGCTAAATGCTCCGGATACGAGTATATCTTCATCCATGGAACCACATTCATATATTATAAAACCATACACACCAAATCTACTAAGCTATAAACATCTTTAGATCGCTAGTATTCGCCGTAAGTATTATACAATAACTTACCTAAATTTATCTACTTAAATATTCACTGAGTTGACTAAACTCCTAAACTCTTAACACAACACCAACCCATATAACCCCTAAACCATACTTAACACTCTAACCTTTAAACCAAAGCTAGAACTCTAACCCATAATATAATGGTTGTTAACACCAAACCTTACTTTCATATAAATAAGTCTGAAGGAACTACAAATGCAAAGGAAGGTTAGCACATCCTTACTTGATAAATATAAATCAAGCTACAGCTCTAAATGTATGTAAATACATGAAGTTAATTAAGCAAGATGAATTCTTCATGAGATGTGTTATTGAGCTGCGTTTAAGATTTAAGACAAGGTCTGAAACCTGCGTCGAGACAGCATGTACAGCAAAGTCGGACCAGCTGAGATTTAGTCACCTTATATTGTTGACGTTGAAATGCCATACCCTCATCACAACGAAAAAAACTGATTTAAGTTTTAGGTCCTCGATTCAAATGGCCTTTAAGCTGGTTTTCTGGCTCCAGTGTACATGACTGCTACACATCAGGGTACTCAACAATATCTACAGCTTAAGTAAGATTAGTTTGTGAGCAAGAACATGGTACTGGGTAATACACCTGAGGGACATCTATCTCCTTTCACTGATCATAAGAGACATGCTGTGAATCATAGATCCTCTCCTTTGTAGAAGCGGATGTGAGTCACAGTGGTAACAAAGTCAGTGGAACCCACCGCGAACACAATGTCATCCTATAAAAGTGATCCTTATAACAATACGTAATACATTAATATAGATACTCAAGAGAACCCTTAGGTAATCTTTAGGGTTAGTCAAAATAAGTCGAACCGCATAGTCTAGTACGACTCTCGTGTGTAGAAAATTCTCTGAGATATTGGTGCTTGACTAGCATTAATGCGATTCTGACTTTGCATTACGTGATCAAGCGAGTAGTAATGGTGCCTCTGAGGCAAACTAAGTTTGATAATTTGGCCTTATTAACATCCTATGAGCCTGGTCTCAAGGATAACCTAGAAACGCAGACATAGGAGCACGAGCTGGACACGAGATGAGATCGATCATGAGTCTGCGCTTGAAGACGAATGGGTGCGTGTCGGCAAAGCTAAGGAGCACATCAGTCGTCGTAGCTAAGATAGAGATCATATAGAGGACTGGTGATGCAAGATGAAGTGAGGAGAGGAAGGCACAGCGTTATGATGCTTAGAACTCTTAGATGGGAGTGTGAAGGTGTTCGGTTTGGTATGCCGCTCTGAGACGAGAAACGGTAATACCCGCTCTATAGTAACTCGAGAGATTGATGCGCTGCAGGTGTTTCCTTAGCAGGTAAAGTGAGACGTGAGGTACTTTTTGTGGCTGAGTTTTGAGCTTTATCCGAGCGTACCTCAGATCCGGAATAACTCACGGAGGTCCTCTCAGATCTGGAGCTCATGTGAAAGTTGAACTCATAGTAGAAAGGAGGTGAAAGATGGTCCTTGGTACAACTTTTTCGGGAGACCCCGGTGAAGGATGCAGTTCCAGTGGTCTTGAAAACCTGAGCATAGACCACGAAGGTCTTCTCCAGTTTCGACAACACCAGATCCAGAGAAACTGAATGAGTAAGTGTGAAGCAAGAAAACAAGATGAAAGCTTTGACTTGGAACAAGAGAAACCATGAAGAAGATGTAGCGGATCTCCCGATGCCGGCGGCGAGAAAGCCTTGCCGGCGTCAAGAAACAGTAGATGCGGCGTTGTCTCGATTCTTGAGCTCAGAGAGTAAAACTTTGTTGTACTTGTTTACCTGACCCATAAATAATTATCCTTTAACCCTAGCCCCTTGTCCCTGTATAACCACTCTGCTGTTTAGCTTATGTAGTTAGTTGCCTGCTAACTTCAACTATATATAATCTACAAAAACAAATAATATGTTTATGTTTTGCTGCATGTATAACTAAAAATAGGTTTTTAAGTGTAATAAGTTACTTTGCTTTCACCTTTCTAACAAACCCTCTATGAAACACATATTTTTGTACCTCTAAACAATGTTTCATCAACGCTAAAACCTATACCCTAATTAATAAAGCATTATTCAAAACACTAAACCAAAAAACTATATCGTAAGCCTACAAGGTATATGCCTTGCTAACATAATTATGTGACTTTTTAAAAATTGTTGCCGTATATTTTTTTTTTGTATTTCAAACTTAATAATTAAATTCTTGGATGTCATAATCAACTAAATTTTCAATTTTCTTGAGATTCGGTTATTTTTATCAATAAACTAGGGCAATAGCAATTGTAAAATGTCTTAGAATAATGTTTTTGTGCATTTGTAACTAAGCAAATAGGGTGTTTGGTATACTAATTCACTTTGCTTCCTACTTTTCTAGAGAAATGTCTGAAACACGTTTTTCGCTACCTATAAACACTGCTTTCATAAACGCCAACCATAAAAACTACAAAGTTAACCCAAAACCCAAAAATACTAAACACTAACCCTAAATGGTAAACCATATTAGTATAAATGTATAACATGTTAAACCATATATATATACCCTCATTCCCTATACAGCCACAAAACTTATTATAGGTTAATTACCTAAACCATAAATAGTAAACCCTAATCCTTAAACACAATTAGCTAAACCATAAACACTGAAAACTAAACCCTTAGACCATAAACCCTAACCCAATAGGTTAGCTGAACCATATAACCTAAACCCTAAACCCCTAATACATTAACTCAAAAATCTTCTTAAACCTTATACCACCAGCAAATAGGCTCGTGTAATTGGATAATGTAGGTTGCTTAATAATATTAAATACAGAAAACTACGATAACAAATAACATGCTATTTTTTTTGTTGGATGTGCAGCAAAAAAAATAGGCTATTTAGTTTACGTAGTTGCCTTGCTAACATCTAAGATATATAATCTACAAAAAAATAATGGGTTAATGTTTTCACTGCGCTTTCACCTTGTTTAGAGAAACGTCTATGGAACACGTCTTTCAATACCTTTAAACATTGTTTCATCAACACTAAACCCTAAACCCTAATTAGAAAAACCTTGTTCCTAAACACTAAAACCTAAACCCTATATCGTAATCCCTACAAGTTTATACATTGGCGGTTGTTGTAATCTCAAAATTTTTAATTTTCTAGAGATTCATTCATACTTAACAACAACCTAGGGCAATAGACAGTTACAAAAACCATTCAACACAAACACTTATATTCAACACATAACACTTCTCTGTCAATGATACCAAAATCGTAAACACACAAACCAAATTTTTACATAGTAAACCCTAAACACTAAATACTAAACCCTAAACCTTATACAAAATAAACCTGAAACATTAAACCCTTAAACAAAAACCTAGAACCCTAACCAAAAAATAGTAACCCCTAATACCAAAATGCATCAATATCTTATAGAACCCTAAACCCTAATCCCTATATAGCCACATTACACCCTGGATTTCTGTTGTTTATCTAACATAGTTGCCTTGCCAACATCTAAGATAAATAATCTACGAAAAAAAGAAAAAAATTAATATTTTTGTTGGATGTTTAAAAAACAAATAGGTTGAAAACACCAATACACTTCGCTTTCAACTTTTCTAGATAACGTTTCTGGAATATATTTTTCGATACCTATAAACATTGTTTTTATAAACACAAATTATAACCCTACAAAGTCAAACCTAAACCCAAAAATCCTAAACATTAAACCCTTTAACACTAAAACCCTAAGCCATTTAACACTAAACCTTAAACCCTCCTTAAACCTTAAAACCCAAAAACAATAATCCCTAACAGCACATCAATTATATTAAACCATATCCGCTACATAGTCAACCCTAAACAAAAAATAGTAAACACTTACGCAAAACCCTATTAATGTAAATTGATTACAGGTGAAACCCTCGATACCTCATTCCCCATTAAACCACAAAACTGATTAGATGTTAATTACCTAAATATAAATAGTAAACCCAAAACTTAAACCTAATTAGCTAAACCTTAAACAATGAAAACTAAATCCCTGGACTGTAAAATCTAACCCAATAGTTGAGTTGAACTCTAAACCTGAAACCCTTAATACCTTAACTCTAAAATCTTATTGAAACCTATATCACCCGTAGATAGACTCGTGTAATTAGATAATGTAGTTGGCTTCATAACATCAAATTCATAAAATCTACGATAACAGATAAGTTGGATGTGTAACTAAGCAAATAAGTTGTTTGGCTTACTCAACCACTTCTTTTCAATGATACCGAAACCCTAAACTTGCAACACAAACCCGTACATACTAAACCCTAAACAGTATGTAAAAAACCTAAACCCTAAACTCTTAACACAACACCAAACTCTAAAAATTAAACCCTAAACAAAAAAATTCTTAAACTCTAAACCTTTAACCACAAACTTAGAACTCTAACCCATAAGTAATTATCCTTGAACCCTAGCCCCATATCCCTCTATAACCACTCTATTGTTTAGCTTACATAGTTAGTTGCCTAGCTAACATCTACGATAGATAATCCACTAAAATTTCAATTTTTTTGGAGACTCATTCATACTTAACAACAAACTAGGGCAATATCCAATTACAAAAACCAATTCAACACATACACTGAGATTCAACACATAACACTTCTCTTTCAATGATAACAAAACCTTAAACACGCAACACAAATTTGTACATAGTAAACCCTAAACACTAAATATTAAACCCTAAACCTTATACTGAAAACCTGAAACTTTAAAACCCTTAACCAAAAACCTAGAACCCTAACTAAATATAGTATCCCGAAGTACCTAAACGCAAAAATATCTTATTGAATCCTAAACCGTAATCCCTATATAACCACATTACACCCTGGCGTATTTGTTTTTTATCTAACACTGATGCCTTGCCAACATCTAAGATAGATAATCTACGAAAACAAAAAAATATTAATGTTTTTGTTGGATGTGTAACTAAACAAATAGGTTGAAAATACTAATACACTTCGCTTTCACATTTTGTAGATAAGCGATTGTGGAACACATTTTCCATACCTATAAAAATTGTTTTCATAAACGCCAACTATAATCCCTAAAAAGTCAACCCTAAACCCAAAAATCTTAAACATTAACCCTACACCATTTACCACTAAACTCTAAACCCTTTAACACTAAACCTTATACCACCAGCAAATAGGTTCGTGTAATTGGATAATGTAGGTTACTTGGAAACATTAAATTCAGAAAACTACGATAAGTGATAACATGCTAATTTTTTTTGTTGTATGTGTAACAAAACAAATAGGTTGTTAGCTTATTCAACCACTTCTCTTTAAATGATACATAAACCCTAAACACGTAACCCAAACCCACACATACTAAACCCGAAACACTAAATACAAAACCCTAAACTTTAAACACAACCCTTAACCCTAACCTTAAACCATAAACAAAAAATGATTAAACCCTAAACCCTTTAACATTAAACCTTAAACCCTATAACCCAAAACCATAAACCCTAAACCCTAACTGCACATCAATTATATTAAACCATATCCCCTACATAGTCAATCCTAATCTAAAAATATTAAACACTTACGCAAAACCCTAATAGTGTAGATTGATTACAGGTTAAACCTTAGATATCCTCATTCCCCATACAACCACAAAAATGATTACATTCTAATTAGCTAACCTTAAACATTGAAGACTAAACCATTGGAACGTAAAATCTAACCCAATAGTTGAGTTGAACTGTAAACCTGAAATCCTTAATACCTTAACTCTAAAATCTTATTGAAACCTATACCACTAGTAGATAGACTTGTGTAATTGGATAATGTAGTTGGCTTCGTAAGATGAAATTAAGAAAATCTACGATAATGGATAACATGGTAATTTTTTTTGTTGGATGTGTAACTAAAAAACAAATTGTTGGCTTACTCAACCACTTCTCTTTCAATGATACTGAAACCCTAAACTTGCAACCCAAACCCATACATTCTAAACCCTGAACAGGAAATAGTAAACCCTAAAGAAAAATCCTTAGACTCTAAATCTTTAACCAAAAACCTAGAACTCTAACCCATAAATAACTATTCATGAAACCTAGCCCCTTATCCCTATATAGCCACTCTACTCTTTAGATTACATAGATAGTTGCCTTTATAACATCTACGATATATATACTATGAAAACAAATAATATGGTAATTGTTTTATTGCATGTATAACTAAAAAATAGGTTGTCAAGTATAATAAGTTACTTCTCTTTCACCTTTGATAGCTAACCCTCTATGGAACACATCTTTTCGTACCTCTAAAAATGTTTCATAAACCCTAAAACCTAAACCCTAATTAATAAATCTTTGTTCCAAGAAACTTGAAACTTAAAACAAAAAAGCTATACCGTAAGCCCTACAAGGTATATGCGTTGCTAACATAATTAGGTGAATTTTTAGAGATGGTTTCAAGATTTTTTATTTTTTGTATGTGAAACTTAATAATTACATTCTCGGATGTCATAATCAACTAATTTTCAATTTTCTTGAGATTCGGTTATTTTTAACAATAAACTAGGACAATAGCCAACTGTAAAAACCAATTCAATATATACATTGAGATTCAAAACATAAGAAAATAAGCAGGTCTGAATAGCATGGACAAATCAGAAGTGGAATCAACATACACTAAAACCATATTATTTCTTCGCAATGGTGAAGATAATTGCAGTGGCGGAGAGGAACACTACCCATGATATTAAAGAAATATTCGTAACATTTTGTCTCTCTCTCTCGACTTCAACATTTAAGTTTCCAGTTTTTCGTTATGTTCGCAATTATCAAGTGTCACCTAACGAAATTATTCGCCTCCACCATCACAAGAATCATACCCCCCTCTTTTGGCTAGAAGGGAAATCCTTCTGGGGCTGCTTCTCCTAGTGCTTCCCCTATCGTGCCACAGAAAAGTCAAAAAATAAACCCTCCTGCCAGCGAGGCGATTAAGAGGAAAAAATATGCTAAAGTCGGAATCGAGCATCTCTTCGAGGAAATTTTTAAGTCTTCCAAAAGTGTTGACCAAAAATTCTGGATTTCTTTTATAGCTATTATCCTTGTGTCTGATGTACGAGAGCTATCCATTAGAGATAACTTACTCTGTTTCAGACGTTGAGAGTTGATTGTGATCAACAACAAACTTATTGGTAGATATTACTATTTTTGAGCTTTCGCGAAAGACACGTGTTCGAGACGGTGTGTGTGTTTTATAGTCGGAGGCGGACTGCTTTTGGGATAAAGATTTTTTTCGGGAAGTTTTCATGAAAAAGGATTCCTCGTGCGTTGGCCACATCTCGTCAAGTCGACGGTTTGATTTTTTTATATTTTGCGTCTTGGAACAAGATTGTTTGCGGAAGGCCGTCGTTCTTTACATCTGTTTTTGGGCAAAATAAATTACGAGATTTGACGTTTTAATGATAGAAGAATTTTGCGAGAAAAAATCTCGTTTTCTTATAAAAGTTTTTTTTTTGAAAATATCGAGTACATGAGCGGATATTTTGGAATTTTTTGGGAGTATACGAGTATACGTATACGTACCCACTCCCCCCCTCTCTTTTAGAGAGGGGGGAAAGCTGAGCTTGTCTTGCGACGAATTGCCTACCTACCCCTTGCTGAGTATCAAGTGTCTCGTAGTTCAGTCTTAAGCGAATGCATAGGGATATTATTTTTCTTAGGTGCATCGCGTTCCCGATTCTGGGAACCTTGACGTCCGGCATGTTTGCGATTTCATAAGCGCCTGGTCGCACTACTTTTATGACTTTGATGGTCCCTCCCAGTTTGCTCCGAGTTTCCCAGCGTTTCGCTCAGCAGTGTTTTGGAAGACCTTTCGTAGGACTTAGTCTTCTTCATTGAACCTGCGGCTGCACACGTTTAAGTTGCAGTATTTTGTGGTCGTCTGCTGATAGTTCTGAATTCTTATGAGGGCTTTGTCCCGACATTCATAGATTAGATCGAGTTTGTCAAGAATCATTAGGTTGTTTGAATCCTCTTGTTCTGGGAGCAATCTTATGCGTACTCCGGGAAATTCAACTTCCACTGAGAACATACATTCTCCTCCGTATACAAGGGCGAATGGAGTTTCCCCCGTTGCGCGTCTCGGAGTTGTGCGGAGCGACCGTAAGACTCCTTCGAGTTCTTCAGCCAACCTACACTTTTTGGTGTCCAAGCATTTTTTAAATCCATCAAGGATGGTCTTATTAGTAGTTTCAAGTTGGCCGTTGCATTGCGGGTATCTAGGGGTTAATTTGGTCAGTCGTATCCTCCACTTCCCGCAGAAGGCCTCGAACCTGGTTGAAATAAACTGACATCCATTGTCCGGTATGATTTCTTATGGGACCCCATGTCTGCAGAAGATGTTTCTCCATACGAAGCTTTGGACATGGCACCCTTAATGCTCGCGTAGAGGTCTGCTTCAACCCATTTGGAGAAAATTTTTGTCAAGACTAACATGAAGTGTTTTTGCTTGGACCTATGTATAGGCCCGACTATTTCCATCGACCATCGCATGAATGGATACGGTGCCAAGATGAGAGGACCTCTTCCGGTTGATGGATAGTATGGGCGTGCCTCTGGCATTTTCGTGCAAAGTTCTCGCAATCTTTGATCATTGTTGGCTAGTAGTGGCTGTGGCGTTTGATTTTGACTGTGAGGGACCTTCCGCCAGAGGGATTCCGGCAAGATACAGAGTGGACCTCTTCCATTATTCTTCGTGCTTTCCTTCCTTCCACGAAGGTCATGAGCGGCCTCAAAAATCTCCACTTGTATTATTCCCTGTCGACTAAGACGTATCGTGTGGATTAGGTTTTAGCCTTTCAGGCTGCCCATTTATCATTTGGAGTTCCCCCGTCGGCGATGTACGCAAGGATTGTCTTTCTCCAAGTTTTGTCGAATATGTACTCGAATTTCTCGGCGTCTTGTGTTGCCTGGATATCAACTTTATCAATGTCGTCGTCGAGCGAATCGATCAGGTTTATGAAGATAGGCGGCCGAATGCTAGGATACTCTATGTATTCCACATGAATTACCCTGCTTAGACCTTGATCCGATCTTGACCCTATTGCAGCCAGAGCATCTTCCTTGGCGTTTTTGACCCGAGGGATTCGTGTTAGAGCGAGTTGATCAAAGCTTTTGGTTAAGTCCTGGAAAACCTTCAAGTAGGCATCCATTCTTTCACCTCTCCTCTCGTATTCTCCGTTGTACTTATTTGCTACCATATGCGAGTCGCAGTATGTGTGGATGTTGCGTATTTTCAGGACGCGAGCAAGTCGTAAGCCAGCGATGAGGGCTTCATACTCGGCTTCATTGTTGGACGCCTGGAAAATTAATCGAAATGATTGTTCCAGTACTTCCTCTGTTGGTGAAGTCAGTCGGATTCCGACCCCGGATCCCTATTTGGATGAAGATCCATCGACGTGGAGTATCCTGGTTTATTCCGGCTCTTGGTTCGTCGTGCACACTGTGGGAAGCTCTACCAATAAGTCAGCAAGAACATGCGATTTTGCGCAAGATTCCGCTCGATACTCGATATCAAATTCGCTTAGCTCAATTGTCTACTTTGCTAACCTTCCAGATTGACTGGGGCTATGCCAGATCGTCCGCAGATGAAATGATGTGAGTACCACGATCGTATGAGATTGGAAATAAGGTCTCAGTTTTGGGGCAGACAGCACGATCGCGAGAGCTAGTTTTTCCATTAGCGGGTAACGCGTCTCTTCATCCAGCAGGGTTTTACTTACGTAGAATATGGGCTTTTGTTCGCCTCGTTCTTCTCGGATGAGGACTCCGCCAACGGCCGTTATTGATACTGCGATATACAGGAACAAAGGCTGCCCTTCTACGGGTTTTGCAAGCGCCGGAGGAGTGGCCAGGTAGTGCTTCAACTGTTGGAAAGCTTTCTTGCACTCCTCGGTCCATTCAAACTTTTTATTCCCTTTCAAGGTGTCGTAGAAAGGTAAGCATTTATCCTTGATCGCGAGATAAAAGGATTGAGCGCTGCGACTCTACCCGTTAACCTCTGCACCTCTTACTTGGTTCTTGGAGATCCATCTAATCAGAACGATGATCTGTTTTGGATTAGCCTCGATTCCCCGAAAGGTCACGGGGTACCCCAGAAATTATCCCGATGCTACCGCGAACCTGTACTCTGCAGGGTTCAGTTTCATGTTATGTAGGTTTAACCTCTCGAAGCATTCTTGGAGGTGGTTGAAATGGTCTTTCTCCTCAAGAGATTTTACGACCTGTCATCAATGTATACTTCCATATTGTTTTCCAAGATGGTCGGAGAACATTCGGTTAACTAGTCGTTGATAAGTTGCACAACCGTTCTTAAGGCCGAATGGCATTACTCTTTAACAGTAAGTACCGCGGTCAGTTATTCACATGAGGGTTTTTATGTATTTCAATTTAAACTCTATCAAATTAACCCTACGAATTACTCTTGCCAAGAGAGGTCGAATTGTAGTATTTTGGGATCGAATCCACAGGGAGAGTGGGCACACAATACTCAATACAGTCGCGATTAAGCTAGGCAAATAGATTAATAAGCAGTAAATAAAGTATATCAAATAATTGATTGATTAGTAAGTAAACAATAATAATAAATAGCTAGATCTAGGATTTCAGGCAAGTGGATTATAGAGGATACAAGCTAAGGGTATTAATCATAGAACTCAATAATCTAATGTAAAAGACGGCCAGCTCTCGTTGCGGGTCCAATCTATTGACTAAGTCTGATGTATCAGCTCTCGCTTGTTGACACGGAATGACCGTCGATCGATGGCAATGATCCTGCATCGATCGATGGTCTTTTGAGTCAAGCTTTATGACCTAATTCGATAAGTTTACTAAATTAACTAAATCAACTCTCATTTATTTCTACCAACCTAGCTCAATACGATTAATTCTGGTCGTACACCATGCTCTCGCTTGCGCCTAACTATCCTCTGATCAGGATTCTAGTTAGCTACTCTAGAACACAAGCAATAAACACAATTCTATTTATAGATCTATTAATCACCTAGAAATTCTATTGTTTGGCTATTCCATCAATACCATTAATAAATCCTAAACCTAGTAAGAGATCTACTCAAAGTTGATCTTTGTCACACATATCATAGATGAATAGAATAGATATAAAATAGAAATCAAATAAAGAACCAAAGGAGTTCCAGGAGGACTCTGAAGGAGTTCGAGGAGGACTCTGAAGGAGTTCCTCCTTCTCTCCTCACCCTATAACAATAGATAGAATAAAGCTTGGTGCTTAAGATATGGCATATAAACATATAAATTGGGTTTTAGGTCGCCCATGGGTATTTTGCTAATTTGTGATTGCTACTAGGATTAACTTGTCCATAAAACAAGTCGGGCCTGTCTTCTGGAATCACCGCCGATCGACACCAAGCCTTGGCCGAAATTGACACTCATTCATCTTCTCGACAGCTTCCTCTCGCAAGGCAGACATACCACACATCAGTAAATCAAGTATAACTTTAGATATAATCGTCAGATGGACCTCAATCCGGTGGCATTGGAAAGCTAACTCAAAGCTCTATTTTATCTCGAAAAAATCAGATCAATTTAAGCTTGTGGATGACTCCATTCATAGCTATACATCTGACGCATCTACACAGTTCTGCATCTCTAAAAGCTCCAGAATCACCAAAGTTCCTCAGAACGTACAATAACCTGAAAATTATCTAAAACATACTCAAATCACATATAATAAACTCTAAATAGGGCTGATATCATGGCATAATAGTAAATATCAGGCCCTATCAAATCCCCTAGACCTAATCATGGCATAATAGTGGTAAATATCACCGTACATTATTGCAGCCGCATCCTATCAAGTTAATCACAGAGAAACTTTATATACCCTATCCTAGTATAGCAACCAAATCCATTCTACCAACAACTTAGCAAATATTAGTTTGACTCGCCCCTCTGCTGATTTTATTATTTTACATAAAATAAAAGTGCATGCTTTACCTTGGGAGTATCCATCAAAGGACACATGGACTCTTACCTCTGCAAGTATTTGAACACATAGGTAGTCTTTTCTGATCCCTTTCCCCTATCTCTTCTCACTTCTCTCAGTCAATGTCTCCCTTCTTTTAAGGGTATCATTTTATTTTTTTAATTAGCTGAGATATTTAGACAGGCTTCCATGAATCAAGCCCTAATGGTTTTTGTCACCAGATCATGTTCGCTTCTTTTTGACCTTTATCTCTTTCTAGAACCATATGAATCAAGCTTTAATGGTTGTAGCCACCAAATCCTTTTCGACTCCTTTTTTAATCTAATGGGGAGAGAGAGGGGAATCAGATAACACACAGACTTTTACCTTCCAGACTTGCAGAAGGAATCCGATCCAGTGTATAACCAAAACCCAAAGCAAGCAAATAATGTTAGGATTAGTGTTTGAAATCAGCTTTGTTTCCTTCAAACTTTCTAAGCAAGTGTGTTATAGTGGCATGATTATCCACTTTGGTATTTGTAACAACCTCTGCAAACAACCTTCTAAGAATGGTGCTAAAGTGTGGTTATTCAATAATAAATCTAGATCATAGTCATCTTCTTGACTAAATAAAACTTTTTGAAAAACTTATATATATAGACATCACTCACTTCTCATGCATCCACGTCAGCAGTTTGATATGGGCGTTTTGGGACACGTGGTGAGCTCCCGAAATAATGTTCTATTGATGATGGACTTCTAGTGTTAAATTTGACATTCTGCGACTCATTATCCCACTCTAGAAAAGATGGCCCTTGCTGTTGTCGCCTCAGCAACGAAACTCAGACCGTATTTCCAATCCCATTCGATCGAAGTACTCACGAATCAGCCATTGCGTACGGTAATGCAGAACACCAATCGATCTGGCTGTGCTATCTAAATGGGCAATTGAGCTCAGCCAGTACCACATCCTCTATCAGAATTGAACTACTGGAAAATCTCATGTGTTAGCCGACTTCATCAATCAAGCTGCCACCAGAGATCGAACAAGACCTAATCCTCCCAAGCGCCAACTGGATTTTGCATGTCGACGGTTCTTCTACCACCAAAGGATCAGGAGCATCGGTACAGCTTCAATCGCCCATTGTAGATCTGCTCAGACATTCTTTCGGCATTCGAATTCGCTGCTTTTAATAACGAGGCGTAGTACGAGTCCCTCATTGTCGGACTTCGACTCGCTAAAGCCGTCAAAAGCCAAGCGACTAAGTCCTTATTGCGACTCTCAACTCGTCACAATCCAATTCAACGGCGATTATGACGCGCACAACCTACGAATGGATGCCTACCTCAAAGTGGTTCGGTCACTCGCCAATGATTTTGAGTTCTTCGAGCTTACAAAAGTTCCCTAAGAGAGGACGTGTGCGCTGACGCTCTCACCTCCTTAGGTAGCAAACTCCGTGACCAAGTCAAACTGACAATCCCGATTCACCCTGTAGAAAAACCGAGTATCAACTTTCCCATGGAAGGACACCTCCTGGTCGCCTCAATCGTCGATGCCCCAAGCGACAAACACAACCCGAATACCGTACAAAATCAAGAACAGTCAAGTCTCGACTGGAGAACCGAGTTCATCAACTATCTCACGCATAACTCTTTGCCTACAGAAAAATGGGCATCTAGGCGACTCAAAGCATGCAGCGCGCATTACGTCGTCATCGATGGCGAGCTACATCGATGAACTGCGAGCAAGGTATTACTCAAATGCATCGTCGGCGATGCAATAAGGCTCTTGATAGCAGAAACACACGACGGCGCTGCCGGTAATCATTCAGGAGGAAGAGCAGTAGCCTTCAAGGTTAAGAGCATTGGTTTGTTACTGGCCAACGA
>CAJHQP010010174.1:0-19584 GCA_905132765.1 Moricandia arvensis
AGGTCATGAGGATGAGAACTCTGGAAGTCCTGATCAAGATGTGATGGGACATGAGGAAGTAAATGATGTGCCTGAACCAGAAGGCCAAGAGGAGCATGAGGAAGCAAATGATGTGCCTGAACCAGAAGGCCAAGAGGAGCAAGAGGAAGCAGTTGAAACTGAGGTTCAAGCTCCATTGAGGAGAAGTACTAGAGTAAGAAGGCATCCATCTAACTGGGTGAATACTAGGGTCTACTATAATGCTCAAGCTGTTGCTCACCCTAGTCAAGCTGTCTGCTCTTTTGCTGAGTTTCCTAAGGAGCATTGTGCTTTCATTATCAGTCTGGATGAAAGTCATGTTCCAAGATCGTATGAGGAAGCTATGGAGGATGAAGAGTGGAGGAAATCAGTGGGTGATGAAGCAGGGGCAATGATCAAGAATGAGACTTGGTATGAGAGTGAGCTGCCAAAAGGGAAGAAGGCTGTTACTAGTAGATGGATCTTCACCATCAAGTACCTACCAAATGGGAAGATAGAAAGGAAGAAAACTAGACTTGTTGCAAGAGGATTCACTCAAACCTATGGAGAGGACTATGTTGACACCTTTGCTCCTGTGGCAAAACTCCATACTATCCGGATTGTTTTTTCGGTTGCAACCAACTTGGGATGGAACTTATGGCAAATGGATGTGAAGAATGCCTTCTTGCAAGGAGAGTTGGAAGAAGAGGTGTATATGTATCCTCCTCCTGGTCTTGAAAGTCTTGTGAAACCAGGGAATGTACTGAGGTTAAGGAAGGCTATCTATGGGTTGAAACAGTCTCCAAGAGCCTGGTACCACAAGCTGAGCACTACCTTGAATGGCCGAGGCTTCATCAAATCTGAGCTTGATCATACCCTTTTCACCCTTGTCTCCACATCAGGTATCATTGTCCTCCTAGTCTATGTTGATGATATCATCATAACTGGGAGTGACAAGGAAGGTATTAAAGCTACTAAGGATTATCTCAAATCTGTATTTGAAATTAAAGACTTGGGAGAAATGAAATACTTCCTTGGGATTGAGATTTGTAGGTCCAAGGAAGGATTGTTCATGTCCCAAAGGAAATATACCCTTGATCTTTTGAAAGATGCAGGTAAACTTGGAGGAAAGATGGCAAGGATGCCCATGGAAGATGGATATAAGGTTCCTCGTGAGGGGGAGATAGAAGACAGCAGACCATTTCAGGATGCCAAGCTTTATAGAAAGCTAGTTGGTAAGCTAATATACTTAACCATCACACGTCCTGATATTTGTTTTGCTGTGAACCAGGTGAGCCAACACATGCAAGTCCCAAAGGAGCATCACTGGAACATGGTGGAACGGATCCTGAGCTATCTCAATGGTTCACCTGGCCAAGGAGTGTGGATGGGATGCAACAACAACACTGAAGTGGTTGGCTACTGTGATGCGGATTGGGCTGGTGATAGAGCAGATAGGAAGTCCACTACTGGCTACTGCACATTCATTGGAGGGAACCTAGTTACATGGAAGAGCAAGAAGCAAAAGGTGGTGTCATGCTCTAGTGCTGAAGCCGAGTATAGAGCAATGTTGAAGCTGACAAATGAGCTTGTCTGGATCAAAGGCATTCTGAAACACCTTGGTATTGAGCAGTCCACTCCAATGACAATGCATTGTGACAACCAAGCAGCCATCCACATAGCCACCAACTCAGTGTTTCACGAGAGGACCAAGCATATTGAGGTTGATTGCCACAAGGTGAGGCAGATGATTGGGTTAGGAGTGATCTTACCGTGCTATACTAGGAGTGAGGATCAGTTAGCTGATATATTCACTAAGGCTGCTAGACAAAAGACAATGGAGTCCATCCATGACCGGTTGGGACTCATTGATCTAACCCAACTTAGCTAATCCCCTGCTATGGGGTCTTTACTCTTTTTCCCTCATCAAGGTTTTATCCCAAAAAGGGTTTTCCTTGGTGAGGTTTTTAATGAGGAAGACCTCATAGCCTTCCAAGCTTGACTTGTTCCATATGGTCAAGCTTGAGGGGGAGTGTTGAGTTGAGGTATGCTGAGGAGTTAAGAGGTTAAAGAAATATGGATAAGGCGTGGACAGACTGTACAGTGATCAGCATATTCCCTAAAAGATGCTGATGCTCTTCTTGTGGCTCTCCTTGATTGACCGTTTGAAAAAAAGGCTCCTTTCATTTCTGTCCACACATTTGCTCTTCCTTTTTGTTTCTGGAAACCCTTGTAGCTCCTCTTTATGTATCCTTGTCGAGTATCAATGAAAAAATAGTCTTCAGTCTCTCTCTTTCTCTCTTAGGCGAAATGGATTCCTCTACACAATTCTCTTCTTAATCTCTATCTATTCTCTTTGATTCTCTTTGTTTCTGCCTAATCTTGTCTCTATATTCTCTCAATCTCTAAAGATTTCACATAGCAATTGTACCCTTTCTGATTAGCTGAATACCCAATGAATATTGCTTTGACACTCTTGGCATCAAGCTTATTTCTTTGCTCTCCTGGAATCAGAACAAAACAGAGGCACCCAAACACACGCAAATGATCAAGAGAGGGTTTGTTTTTATTCAATACCTCAAATGGAGAGACATCATGGAGAACCCTTGTAGGAGTTCTGTTTATTAGATAGCATGCTGAGACCACAGCATCACCCCAAAAATGTTTTGGAACATTTGTGTGGAACATCATGCTTCTGGCAACCTCCATAAGATGTTGATTCTTCCTCTCTGCCACTCCATTTTGTTGTGGTGTGTATGGGCAGCTGGTTTGATGAATTATTCCATGTCTGGCTAGATGGTTTGTGATGTGATCATGGACCGGATCACTAAGGAGAACAAGGAGAGTCTAGATGAGCCACATGAAGCCACATTGCACCAGCAGCCTGGTGATGATGCTCTAGCCATTCCTGAAGGTCCCATGACTCGTTCCAGAGTCAAGAAGCTTAAAGAGAATGTTGTTGGATTACTCACTTCACATCCACAACAAGAAAGTCTTGGACAAGGTCTGATCCGAGATGTCTTGATCACAATTCAAGCCATCTCTACATCAAGCTGAGTTAGTGTCTAGGCAAGACATGGGGTGCGTGCTCTTTTCCTTGCTTTTGGTTTCGTCCCACGAGGTTTTCCGGAGGAAGGTTTTTAACGAGGCCACAACTTGTCTTCACATCACTTAGGCCCTATCTCGGTCCAAGGCTAAAGAAGTTTACATTTTTATTTCATTTTAAAGCTTATGTTAAAGTTAAACTATAGTTTCCTTTTTACTTATTTCCGAAACCCTAGAGAGCATGTTCTCGGTTTCTCCTTATTTAAACGGGTCTCTAAACCCTATTGTAATCATCCATCCTTTAATCAACGAGTTATCTTTTCTCCTTGACGGCTCTCTCTCTAAGACAAGTTGTCGAGTTTCTTCTGGTGTGTAGTATCCAGGAACCTAAGGGTGTTTGCTTGGTGTTGTTGACATGAAGTAATTAATGACAAAGAGATGAGACGCTAGAAAGAGGAGCATCCGAGATGAAGAAGAAAATTGGACCATACAGTCTCTGACCTAACTTAGGGTGCAAGGAAAGAAATAGAGGGAAGTTGACCAGAAACTTATTCAAAGGGTCTGGAGCACATATTTCCTTGTCCAGAAGCAGAGAGAGACGTTGGGAGGAAGAGTCACATGTCTGATCTGGTCTGGTGAGGCAGAGAATCAATTGGGGACCAGTTAGGAGCTGTCACTTTCACTTCAGCTGCAAGAGCCCTTTGTCTTGTTCTCTCTCATTTGTTTATTGTATTTCCTTGTCAACTTGCATCTGTGTATTCTGTCTATTTAAAGACTGTAAGCAGACATAATTAATTGAAGGAAACCATTTCTCTCCTTCTCTCTCTTTTACAATTTCGAAATCTCTCTCTCTCTCTCTCTCTCTTGTTCTTCATGTTCTTCATTCTCCAGCAATAAACTCTCTCTAAAATCTCTCTTTCTAACATGGTATCAGAGCATTAAGCTCCTTTCATTCCGCAAATCTCTATTCATTCTACAAATCCCTACTTTTTCTTTTCAATTCTCTCTGTGTTCTTCACTTTTACCCACTGGTCCATAGCTTTACCCATTGGGTAAAAGAATTTCGACCATGGAAATGGAGAAGAAGAACCTTATTCCAGTGACCTTTGAGGGTTCCAATTATCAGTTATGGTCAAGAGTGGCCAAAGTTACCTTGGAAAGTCATGGACTTTGGGACAGCCATATCATGGAGACTGAAACTTCAAAGAGGATGGCTCTAGAGGATAGTCAGGCTACTTACCTGAGGAATAAAAACAAGTGGGTTCAAGAAGAACAGCAAGCACTTGGAATCATACACAACTCTCTTTCAAAAACAATCTTGGAGGCTTACAAACACCATGAAACCGCCAAGAAGATATGGAAGAGTCTTCAAACTGTTTATGGGAATCTCTCCAACCTGAGTCGGGTATTTGAAGTCAAGAGGACTATCAACTGTCTGAACCAAGAGGAAATGGAGTTCAATCAGTATTTTTTGAAGTTCAGAAGCTTATGGGCAGAGATGGATATGCTTAGGCCTTTCTCTACAGATCCAGAGGTCATAAGGGAAAGATATGAGCAAGATAAGATCTTTTGCTTTCTCCTGAACCTAAACCCGTCCTACAACAAGCTGATAAGTCAGATCCTAAGAGACAGCAAGCTTCCAAACTTAGAAGATGTATGCTCCCTGGTTCAAAGAGAGCATGGAGCACACACCCTGATTCGAGGACACACCATGTACTCAGCTTTCATTGGTGATTCAAATGAAGGAAGCACATTATGTAGTATGGATGGAGCGACCAGCAGTGATGGCCCAGTGACTAGGAGAGACCTAGACTCCTTTATCAGAGCCGCCAAGGCAATTATCTCATCCACAAAGGCTGGTACAAACTCTCTTGACTCTAAACCTATCATTATAGATTCAGGAGCTAGCCATCACATGATTAGTAATAGAAACTTGATTAGTGATATCCAGCCTGCCTCAGGGAATGTGATTATAGCAAATGGTGATAAGGTTAAGATAGAAGGGATAGGGAACCTTAGGTTGTTTGATAGGGAATCAACTGCTTTGTATATGCCTCAGTTTAAATCAAACTTGCTATCAGTGAAAAGAGCTACTGTTGACCTGAGGTGTCAAGTCGTCTTTAGACCTGATGAGGTTGAATTTCAAGACCTGAAGACAGGGAAGATAATTGGAAAAGGTCACAGCCATCAGGAACTATACCATCTTGATAAGACTAAGCTATCTGAAGCACCTCCTTCTCTTTGCATGGTCAGTACATCTACTGGAGTTGAGAGCACAGTATGGCATGCTAGATTGGGACATCCCCATACTAGAGCTTTAAATCTGATGCTCCCTGGTGTGGTGTTTAAGAATGATGATTGTGAAGCTTGCATCTTGGGGAAGCATTGTAGGACAGTCTTTCCAAGGTCTAGCACTATCTATGAGAAGTGTTTCGACCTGGTTCACTCTGATGTGTGGACTGCACCTTGTATGTCAAGAGAAAATCACAAATACTTTGTCACCTTCATTGATGAGAAGTCCAAGTACAGATGGGTGACACTGATTCAGTCAAAGGACAGGGTGCTGGATGAAAGTTTATGAAGAATATAGTGAAGAACACTCAAGAACAGCAAGAACAAGAGGGAGAATGGAGAGAATTCGTGAGAGAAGAGAGAGAGAGTAAACAAGTAAAGAGGAGGTTTATTTCTCCTTGCTTAATTTAGAATCAGAATACAACATATAAAGAGTTAAATTAACCCCAGCAGACAAGGAGACAAGGGGACAGGGTAAAAATGAAAAGAACAGTTTCCAGATTTGAATTTGAACTCCAGATTTAGATTTGAATTTGAATTTGAGTTTGGCAAGGTATTCCCAACGTCCCTATACTGTATTCATACGGTTTACTTGTCTTCATACAGTATAACACGTGGGGATACCTTGCTCCTCACTCCTGGTTCCTTCCTAGACCTTAACTTGCCTTGTACTTCACTTCAGAGCTTATCTTGCCTTGTACTTCACTTCAGAGCTTAATACTTCACTTCAGCTCAATACTCCCCCTCAAGCTTGACCATAGGGACTGTTCAAGCTTGGAAGCATGAAGAACCTCCCTCATTAAAACCTTAATGTGTAAAACCCAGTGGGAGAAAAACACATCAAGGAAAAAGAGTAGAGGTCTCCATGCAAGGAGAGTTAGTGAGAGGTGAGGTCTATGAGTCCCAATTTTGAATGGATGAACTCACAGACCTTGGTGCTAGCTGCCTTGGTAAAGATATCTGCCAGCTGATCCTCACTTCTCGTGTAACATGGCAAGATGATTTGTTGCTCCACAGCTTGCCTGACCTTGTGGCAATCTACCTCAATGTGTTTAGTCCTTTCATGGAACACACTGTTGGATGCTATGTGAATTGCTGCCTGGTTATCACAATGCATAGTGATGGGGTTTGTAGTCTCTATGCCCAAGTCCCTTAGGAGATTTCTGATCCAGATCAGCTCACTGGTGAGCTTCCTCATTGCCCTATATTCAGCTTCAGCACTGGAACATGACACAATCTTCTGTTTCTTGCTCTTCCAAGTTACCAAGTTACCTCCAATGAAGGTGCAGTATCCAGTTGTTGATTTCCTATCAGTTCTGTCTCCTGCCCAATCAGCATCACAGTAGCCTACAATCTCCGTGCTTCCATTACAAGACATCCAAACTCCTTGACCAGGCGCCTCCCTCAGGTATCTCATGATCCTTTCCACCATATTCCAATGATGGACCTTAGGTGCCTGCATATGTTGGCTAACCTGGTTCACAGCAAAGCATATATCTGGCCTCGTGATGGTTAAGTAGATGAGCTTCCCAACCATCCTCCTATACTGCTTCACATCACCATACTGCTTGTCTTCAAACTCCCCCTCTCTAAGTACTTTGTAGCCCTCTTCCAATGGTGTTTTGGCTTGTCTTCCTCCAAGGTTTCCTGCCTCAGTTAAAAGATCAAGTGTGTACTTCCTTTGAGACAAGAACAGCCCCTCTTTAGAGCGGCATACTTCAATCCCAAGGAAGTACTTGAGTTCACCTAAATCTTTAATATCAAATACAGACTTAAGGAATACCTTGGTTTCTTTGATACCTTCTTGGTCACTGCCTGTGATGATTATATCATCTACATAGACCAAGATGACCACAATTCCTTTTGTGCTGGGGAGTGTGAACAAGGTGTGGTCAGCCTCTGATTTCCTGAAGCCTCTTCCATTCAAGGTGGTGCTTAGCTTGTGGTACCACGCCCTTGGGGATTGCTTCAGTCCATAGATTGCCTTCTTGAGTCTAAGGACATTTCCAGGTTTAACCAGCTTCTCAAGACCAGGAGGTGGGTGCATGTAAACCTCATCTTCTAACTCCCCTTGTAGGAAAGCATTTTTGACATCCATCTGCCACAACTCCCATTCCAGGTTGGTTGCAATAGAGAAAATGATCCGGATTGTATGCAGTTTGGCTACTGGTGCAAATGTGTCCACATAGTCTTCTCCATAGGTCTGGGTGAATCCTCTTGCCACTAGTCTCGACTTCTTTCTCTCTTCCTTGCCATTTGGTAGATACTTGATGGTGAACACCCATTTGCTTGAAACTGCCTTCTTTCCTTTTGGGAGTTCACTTTCATACCATGTATCATTGATGATCATGGCATTTGCTTCATCATCAACAGAGTCCCTCCATTCCTTGTTCTCCATGGCTTCCTCATATGACCTTGGTACAGATCCCTGATCTAACCCAGTGATAAAGGCCTGGTGCTCAAGTGGAAATCTTGCAAGAGAACACACTGCTGATGTTGGATGAGCTACTGCTTGACTGTTGTAGTAGACCCTTGTGTTCTTCCAGTTTGAAGGAGGGTTCCTTGTCCTTGTACTCCTCCTTAGTGGTTGAACTTGAACTTCTTGCTGCTCTACTTCATCTTGAACTTGAGCAGTTTCTTGTTCATGTAGTACACTCTCCTGATCATGAGTTTGTGAACCTTGTGGTTGTTCTGGTTCAGGATCATTGGTTTCTTGTTCATGTAGTACACTCTCCTGATCATGAGTTTGTGAACCATGTGGTTGTTCTGGTTCAGGATCATTGGCCCCCTCAGGATCAGGATGAGTGGCTTCTTCACCCTCTGGTCCAGTATCAGCTGAAGGAGAAGCTGTGTTAGGAGCCACTTGTGGGTTTGAAAAACTGATTCCCAGATTCTCCATCAGTATCCTTAGGTTGTTTGCTCTATCTGAGGGAGCCTGAGACAGATCCTTCAAGCTATCCCAACTTTTCTCATCATAGAAGCCTCTTGATTCCAAGAACTTCACATCTCTAGACACCATAACCTTCCTTGTTTCTGGAACATAGCATTTGTAGCCTTTCTGGTTTGGTGAATACCCAATGAAGATAGCTTTGACACTTTTAGCTTCAAGCTTGTTTCTTAGTTCACCTGGTATCAAGACAAAACACACACACCCAAACACACGCAAATGATCAATAGATGGATAAGTCTTGTTTAGTACCTCATAAGGAGAGACATCTTGGAGGATCTTAGTAGGAATTCTGTTGATTAGGTAGCAAGCAGTGATCACAGCATCCCCCCAAAACCTTTTGGGAACATTGGTGTGAAACATCATGCTTCTGGCCACCTCCATTAGATGTCTATTCTTCCTCTCAGCTACACCATTTTGCTGTGGGGTATAAGGGCAGCTTGTCTGGTGAATGATCCCATGTTTGTTGAGATGTGCTTTGAAAACATTGCTAGTGTACTCCCCTCCATTGTCTGATCTCAGAATTTTGATCTTAACATTGAAATGGTTAGTTATGTAGTTTTGAAAGTTGATAAAAGCTTCTAACACCCTATCCTTTGATTGAAGCAAGGTCAACCAAGTATATTTTGATTTCTCATCTATAAATGTCACAAAATATTTATGGTTTTCTCTAGATAAACAGGGTGCAGTCCAAACATCAGAGTGAATGAGATCAAAGCAACTTTCATACATGGTTACTGATTTAGGGAAAATAGATTTGCAATGTTTGCCAAGAATACAAGCCTCACAGCTATCATTCTTAAAGGAAATACTAGGCAACATCAAGCTCAGTGCACGTGAGTGAGGGTGTCCTAGTCTAGCATGCCACATTGCATCTTTAGGTAAAACAGGAGATGAACTAAATGCATAAGATAAATCAGACAAGCATTTGGTGTCTTCAAGCAGATATAAGCCCTCCTTGGTCACACCTTTGCCAAGTAAACTACTGGTCTCAATATCCTGAAAGTAGACATCATTAGGACTAAAAACAGCAAGGCAATTCAGATCACTGGTAGCCTTTTTAACAGATAGCAAATTGGAGGTAAATGTGGGCATGTAAAATGCCTTTTGAATCTTTGTTAAACAGTTTCAAATTCCCTATACCTTTAATGGGTACTTTCTCACCATTAGCTATCATCACATTACCTAAGGTAGGTTCTATGTTACTGATTAGACTAGCATCACTAATCATGTGGTGAGAAGCCCCTGAATCTATCACTAGTGGTTTAGGATTCTGACCTGTAGTGTGTAATGCATTTAAAGAGGTTCCAAGAACAACACCAGAGTTTTCCTTGAGGGCTTTGATGAGAGCATCAAGGTCTGACCTCTTGATAGTTTCATCCTGAGTGGTCCTCAAGGTAGACAGAGAACTTGTCGCCATGGTTTTGACTTCACCAGCTGCATTTGAACCAACATGAGAGCGCATGGTTGAGCAGATAGATGGTGTGGATGGTTCTGGCGTGTCTGAGGAGAAGTGTGCTCTTGCATCCATGTACTGACTGAAATATTTAGAGAAAAAAAAACAGAGAATAGGGAGAATAAAGAGAATAGAGAGAATGGAGAGAATACTCAGCTTCTTATTCTCATTTTCGTGGCTTTACAAGAGTTTTAAAGACAGATAGAAGAGAGAGAGAGAGAGAGAAACATAAGTGCATGACAGCTGTTTTCCAGCAGATCTAGTTTTGAATTTCAAACTGCCTGAGTCTTCTTCAAGTCTTCTTCCTCTCTTCTCTTGATCTCTTCTTGGTATTAATGTCTTCATGTACTCACTTATTTCAACACTCCCCCTCAAGCTTGACCATATGGAACAAGTCAAGCTTGGAATGCCATGAGATCTTCCTCATTAAAAACCTTACCAAAGAAATCCTTCTTTAGGGATAAAACCTTGATAAGGAAAAGAGTAAAGACCTCATGACGAGGGGATCAGTTGTTTGGAGTAAGATCAATGAGTCCCAACCTTGAAAGGATGGACTCCATTGTTTTTAATCTCGCAGCCTTGGTGAACACATCCGCAAGTTGATCCTCGCTCCTTGTATAGCATGGCAATGTCACTCCTGAGACAATCATCTGCCTCACCTTATGACAATCAACTTCTATGTGCTTAGTTCTCTCATGGAAGACTGAGTTAGATGCAATATGAATTGCTGCTTGATTATCACAATGTATTGTCATAGGAGAGGTGTGTTCAATCTCCAGATGCTTGAGAATACCTTTGATCCATACCAGCTCATTTGTCAGCTTCAACATAGCTCTATACTCCGCCTCAGCACTTGAGCAGGAGATAACCTTTTGCTTCTTACTCTTCCAAGTAACCAGGTTTCCTCCAACGAATGTACAATACCCAGTAGTTGATTTCCTATCCACTCTATCTCCTGCCCAATCAGCATCACAATACCCAACTACTTCTGTACTGCCATTACATCCCATCCAAACTCCTTGTCCAGGAGTTCCACTCAAGTACCTCAGTATCCTATCAACCATTTTCCAGTGATGGACCTTTGGAGCCTCCATATGCTGACTTACTTGATTCACTGCAAAGCATATATCTGGTCTTGTGATAGTCAAGTATATCAGTTTTCCAACCATCTTCCTGTAAAGTTTAGCATCCTCAAACAGTTGTTTTTCTTCAATCTCCCCCTCAAGTAAAACCTTGTACCCCTCTTCAAGAGGTGTCTTGGCTGTCTTTCCTCTAAGCACGCCAGCTCCCTTTACCATATCTAGAGTATACTTCCTCTGATTCATGAACAGACCCTCCTTAGATCTGCATATCTCAATACCCAAGAAGTACTTCATCTCCCCCAAGTCCTTGATATCAAACACAGACTTGAGAAAGTATTTAGTGGCTTGAATCCCTGCCTTATCATTCCCTGTGATGATCAGATCATCCACGTACACCAGAATAACAATGATCCCTGAAGGTCCTGTTAAGGTGAAGAGAGTATGGTCTAATTCAGACTTCCTGAAGCCTCTTCCATTCAGAGTAGTGCTTAGCTTCCTATACCATGCCCTTGGTGATTGTTTCAGCCCATATATAGCCTTCTTCAATCTCAAAACATTTCCTGGCTTTACTAGATACTCAAAACCAGGAGGAGGATGCATATATACTTCATCCTCAAGCTCTCCTTGCAAGAAAGCATTCTTCACATCCATCTGCCACAAATCCCACTCCAAATTGGTTGCAACTGATAGGATGATTCGAACTGTATGTAGCTTGGCAACAGGAGCAAATGTGTCAATGTAATCTTCTCCATAGGTTTGTGTAAACCCTCTTGCTACCAATCTGGTCTTCTTCCTATCAACCTTTCCATTTGCCAGATACTTGATTGTGAAGATCCATCTACTAGTCACAGCCTTCTTCCCTTCCGGTAGTTCACTCTCATACCAAGTGTCATTCTTGATCATTGCATCCCTTTCACTGCCCACTGACTCTCTCCATTCCTTGTCCTTCATAGCTTCCTCATAGGATCTTGGAATGTCACTTTCATCCAGATTACACATAAACACCATGTGTTCTTCTGGATACTCTGCAAAGGAACACACAGCTTGAGAAGGATGCTTCACAGCCTGGGCATTGTAGTACACTCTCGTGTTTACCCAGTTGGAAGGATCCTTTCTCTCCCTAGTGCTTCTTCGCAGAGGCTGAACCTCTTCTTGAGTTTCTTCTTGAGTTTCTGTTTCTGGCATCCTATTCTTCAACCTTTCACTCCTCCGCAATGGCTGAACTTGAGTCTGATCCTCTGCTTCTGTATCATTAACCTCCTCTGGGTCATGATATTCTTCCTGCTCATCTTCACTTGACTGAGCCACATCTTGATCATGATGTGCTGAATCCTCTTGGTGCTGCTCTTGCACACTTGATTCAGATTCACTCCCCCTCTCATGATCAAGAGGGATTATTCTTTCAGCTTCTCTAACCTGATCAGAAGGAGTGTTCCTTCTTATCTCCTGATTCTGGGACATGTCTATCCCAAGCTTCTCCAATAGGTTCCTCAGATTCACTGCCTTATTCTCTGGTTCATTAGACATATCCTCTAGGTCCTTCCAGTTCTTCTCCTCATAATACCCCTTTGTTTCCATGAACTTCACATCCCTGGATACCAATACTCTCCTTGTTACTGGATCATAGCACTTATATCCTTTTTGGGTTACTGAGTACCCAATGAACATAGCTCTAGTGCTCTTTGCATCCAGCTTGTTTCTCTGTTCTCCAGGAACCAAGACATAGCATAGACTCCCAAAGACTCTCAGATGATCTATGTAAGGCTTGGTCTTGTTCAACACTTCATATGGAGACAGATTCTTCAGTACCTTGGTTGGGATCCTATTGATGAGATAGCAAGCAGTCTGAACAGCATCACTCCAGAAACGCCTAGGGACATTGGTGTGGTACATCATGGATCTAGCAACCTCCATCAAGTGTCTATTCTTCCTTTCAGCAACCCCATTCTGCTGTGGCGTGTAGGGACAGCTGGTCTGATGCACTATTCCATGCTTATCCATGTGATTCTTGAAGGCATGACTGGTGTATTCACCTCCATTATCAGACCTTAGTACCTTCACAGTAGCATTGTAATGGTTAGTAACATATGCTTGGAAGTTTATAAAGGCATCCAGAACTCTATCCTTAGATGGAAGCAAAGTGATCCAAGTGTATTTAGACTTTTCATCAATGAATGTCACAAAATACTTCTGATTGTCCCTAGACACACATGGGGATGTCCACACGTCAGAGTGAACTAGATCAAAGCAGTTCCCATATATAGTTTCAGATGCTGGGAAAACAGTCCTACAGTGCTTCCCTAATATGCAAGCCTCACACTCTAAATGATTGAATGATAAAGCAGGAAGAATCAGTTCTATTGCTCGAGTATGAGGATGACCCAACCTAGCATGCCAAGTAATGCTTTCAATCCTATCAGTAGCACTACTTAAACAAACAGAGTTAAAGGGTTTAGAGAGCTTAGTTGTGTGAAGGTGGTAGAGCTCATTTTTGACATCTCCTCTACCAATAACTTGTCCAGACTCCAGGTCTTGAAACTCCACCTCATTTGGCCTGAAGACAACTTGACAATTAAGGTCCACTGTTGCCCTCTTCACAGATATCAAATTGGATGTAAACCTAGGCAGGTAGAAAGCAGCTGAATCCTTCTCAAACAGTTTCAAGTTTCCTATCCCCTCTATTGGAATCTGATCACCATTGGCTATCTTAACACTTCCTGTAGTGGCTTTAATGTCACTCATCAAGCTCCTATCACTGATCATGTGATGCGTTGCTCCAGAGTCAATGATGATAGGCTTAGTGATCTCTTCATTAGCATTGGACTGTCTGCTGCGCTTCTTGGCAGTGACCAAGGCTTGGATTTCCTTTATGTATCCTTCCCATTCCTTCCTGGTAACGAAACCATCAGCTCCTGTTGTCTCCTGATGTCTCATATCCACTTTCTTCTCCACTGAGCTACCCATGTAGGCAGAGTAAGAGCACTCTCCTCTAATCATCTGTTGCACAGCTTTCTTGGCCATTTTGACCTCCATATCTCCTTTTAACTGACCAGCCTTTCTACTCTTCCTTTGAGTATTTTTCCTTCTGATCCAAGTCATGGAAAGTCTCCTCAGCCTTCCCTTCTTGCATCTTGCACCATTCCAAATCAAAGTTTGTTTCTTGTTCTTCTTACACATCTCATGTGTATGCTGAACAATCTTCTGGAGTTCTTCCTTCTTTTTCTCAGATTGGATCTACTCCCATAAGCTGTTACAATCTCACCCCTTGTACTGATTTCTTGAACAGCTCTTTCTTCATACTTCAGACTCCACGCCTGACCTTCTTCTGTAGCCATTTCTCTTAAAGGTTTCTCCTTTACATGACTTCTCCACAGCATACAGCTTCCCAAAGCTGCCTTTGCCCATCTGGACCAGATTCCACCATTTTCCTCTTCAGTCTTCACTGAAAAACTAGATCTTTGCTTTCTTTCACTGTTGAGACTGGTTGTCTTCATCAGAAAGACTTGACCAAACCCAGAACGCCAAAAGCACTCAAGAACACCAAGAACTCTCAAGAACACCAAGAACACTCAAGAAAGAACCCAGATTTTTCGAAAAAGAAAAAAAACAGATCTGGAAAAGCTTGAGTCTTTATGAAGCTGAAGAACACTCGAGTTTCAAATCCAGGAAAGGTTGAGACTTTGAGATGAATCAACCAGAAAAGACTTTAGATCTAGTGAAAGAAAGCTTCAAACTTCAAACTTTCCTTGAATCTCTAGAAAGTTTCAACCTTTACTGTTAAATGAAGAACACACACCCAGATTATCAGTAACCAGGCTCTGATACCATGAAATCTTTAGAGAAAAAAAACAGAGAATAGGGAGAATAAAGAGAATAGAGAGAATGGAGAGAATACTCAGCTTCTTATTATCATTTTCGTGGCTTTACAAGAGTTTTAAAGACAGATAGAAGAGAGAGAGAGAGAGAGAGAAACATAAGTGCATGACAGCTGTTTTCCAGCAGATCTAGTTTTGAATTTCAAACTGCCTGAGTCTTCTTCAAGTCTTCTTCCTCTCTTCTCTTGATCTCTTCTTGGTATTATTGTCTTCATGTACTCACTTATTTCAACACTGACTCCTTGGCTCTTTAAACTTGGCAGGTTTGAGGTGAGGGTGAAGGATCCAGCACTTGTCCTTCATGTGGCCTTTCTTCTTGCAATGATCACACACCCACACCTTCCTATCATCCTGCTTGTAGTATCCCTTGTTAGCTACTGCTACTTCCACCTTGTGTGCCATGGTGAGCTCTCCCTTTCCTTCAAACAAACCCACTGACCCTTGTTCCCTCTGGATTTGAGCACACACTTCATCCAGGGATGGTAGCTTCTCAGATCTGAGTATGTGCTTAATCAAATCATTGTAGCAAGGGTTAAGGGTCAGGAGTAAACCAAAGACCTTGTCTTGCTCACGCCTTTCATTTAACACCACTGGATCAGTTGTACTTGGTCTAAGCATTTCAAACTCAGCCCACAGTGACCTGAACTTCCCAAAGAACTGATTGAAGTCCATGTCTTCTTGCTTGAGAGAGTTGATGGCTCTCTTCACTTCAAAGGCATGCGGTTAAGGTAGCCTAGTTTTGCCCTAAATGAAATGTGTATCTTAGACAGATCATGCAGTGTCATTTAGATAGTAGCATATAGCTGGTTGACGGTATGGAGATCAAACTTGATAGTTAGTCAGTGTTGTTCCCAATGCTTGTGGCCTAATCCATTCTGGAGTGCTTGAGTGCTGATACAAGAGAAGAAGCATAACGAAGTGTTCCCAGTGTGCTAACCAAACCAAGCTAAGAAAAGGCCGGCTGCCCGATGAGAAGGAGCAATGGAGAGTTTGATTTGTGAAGAGAGTTAGTGGCATCACAGACACTGCTGTAGGAAGTGGTGTGCTGCTAGCTCGGAAGAGGCACTCACTAGGAGTTGTCAGAATCACTATAAGTCCGAATAGGAGAGACGTTGGTGACCGAAAGGGGCACTAAGAAGCTAAAGAAATGCCCGATGTAACACGGTTTTAGATACGAGGCTCTCTTGAGCTACGCATTCACAAGAGTTGGATCAAATCTCGAGGGGACCAAACTACTGAGAAGAAACTCAAGATGCAGCTACCAGACGAGTACGCATCCAAGCTCCAAAAGGAAAGTGACCTGGATATTGATCCGGGAGAAGAGTGTGCATTGGGGGCTGAAGCATCACAGTCTGAGAAGGAGGATGGAGTGATTACCTCTAGAGCCAAGTACTGAGCTATGCCTCAGCACGTAGATGACCAGAAGAAGGCCGTTGGCTAACCCGAACAAGAAGAGAAAGAATACTGACTGTGTTACCATGGACGATTTACAGAATCAGCCTGGAGTTCACTTAGCGTGTAGCAAATCCTTTATCCCTTACAATAAGAGTTATATACTTTCTCCGTGATGCCATGGGCGTGTGTGTCGTCCAGATCTCCTGGCTTGTTTACTGCGATGTATGACACGAGTGATGTGTCTGATTCTCGTTCTCTGAACATAAGCATCAGAGTGAGTGGCTTAGCTATTGTCTCGCTGCATTGTTCATATCTCTGTGTTGGCTTAGTCAGGTGGATGTGACCAACTCAGAAACTGAGGGTCGTCTAGCTTCTCTGCATCACCTGAGAATTGTTTAGACTGTGTCTCTGCCATCCATAAAGGACGAACAGATGAGAATAGGTCAAGGATTGCAAGAAGTCAATCGCGTCTTGCTGTGACATATGCAGTGTTACATGACATGAGTTCAATCCATCAGAGATATGCAAACGGGTAGAGATCTAGAAGTGTGTACTAAACTACTGAATCTGATGATACTGGAGTTGAAACTTAGGTGAAACTCATTAATCATGTCTGAGTGTGTTTTCTTGCAATCGGTTTCAGGTTGTCTTACAAATGGATCATATGAGATCGAGTATAGTTCTGGATGAATCTGTGCATTACTTATCAGTTGCTGTCTAAGATTGTCGCATTCATATATGGTGCATCTAAAATGATCCAGCCTAGTTGCAAGTGCTTTGTTCAAGCTGATGCGCATTGCATCTAGAGCAGAGTTAAATTAAGACGCCTGCCTTGCTCCTGTGGTCTGCTGCGTTCACAGTTTTCTTATTAGCTTGTTGACAAGGCATTGCGTGATCAAAATCCGCGATGACTGAGGGATCTTGGTTATGGTCAAAAAGCAATGAGCTGATGATCATAATCTTGCATTGCAGTCTGTGCGGTGATGAATATAGGTACACAGTTCTAGATTTACAGTTGACAACAACCAAACCAAGCTAGACAGACAAAGACGTCTCAATGCCATTGCATGATGGCATCGCTGACGTGTCCGGTCACAAACTACAGGCAAGTAAGTGACGATGTGATGTGAGTCTTGCACACTGAGTGGTGATACCATGTGTATGATACACATTCGCGACATGTCAAGTCCAAAGTCTACAGAAGTGCGTGAGAGTGGAGTATCATACAGATGAGGAGCAGACTTCACCTTGTGAGGCTCTTAAGGTGATTCAAACACCAATAGTTCCTGGTAAGAGAGGAAGAGAGCCACAAAACTCACAAGGGTAAGGACATCAATGCCTTGTAAAGGATCTGCATGCGTTCCTAAGACCATGAATTTCGCCCATTGTCCCCAGACATCCAGTGGAAGTCCATGACCCGGATTAGCTCAAAGAGTGTAGAGAGGATGTGTGGCAAATGGAGCAGCTGCCGTCGCGGTTCTGTCCATGCTGTTCAGTCACCATAGCCTACACTAATCAGCGAGAGTGTAGAGCGAGGACAGTAGCGACAAGCAAGAGACAGCATCACGCAGACCCGGGTGCTGCAATGAAGACCATCACAAAGTCGGGGATGAGTGAGGCGAAAACATGCATCTACAGGAGATGGAACAAAGGCACACTGCTAAATCTCCCATGCCATACGGCATTCCATGACGCAGATCAGTCATTCAAATAGAACAAGAGTGACTGTAGAGAATGGGTCATGCAATGGAGAGAAGAGTAACTGTCTTGTGAGGATACTCTCTATCGGATGATTCAAGAACACCCTAGTTCCTTATTAAGGAAGCAGAGATAAACCACAAGACAGAAGGACATCGAACAACAGTCAAGAAAGACTGCGTAGCGTCATATAAGGCCATGAGATGGTTTGATCGTGCACAAGCTTAGCTCTCCTCCCATATGTCTCGGCAGTTCAAGCTGTGAGCGGGAGATCTGAATTGTACATGCTCCATACCATGGTCCCAGCTTCAAAGCCTGCTGCAAGACTTCAGACAAGGATCTTCCAACCTCCCATCAAGTTGGTGTGCCATGCGAGAAGGCTGCAAAACTGAGCGAGATGTGAGGCGGCATTGCAGTGAACGCCAAACGCACTGCAGCAGTCTCTCATCAAACAAAAAGCGGAAGTAAAGCTTGCAACTCAATCGAATTCATCTGTCATTCATCATTTCTTCGTTAAATCCTCGGAATGTAGTCTTAAATGCTTGATAGATTGGCTCATGCGTTGCTTTATGGTGTAAGCATGGAATACAGTTCCAGTGCTATTGCCTAGTAGAACCATCATTGATATCTGCTCACTTTGAGAAGAATGCTCTAAGTTGCCTAGCACATCTCTGTTGTGCGTTTGTCATTCTTTGAGCGGCTGGCTAAGTGTTCTTTCTTGGTAACGCGATATATCTTGAGGTAAGTACTGATGACACCTTGGCGATAAGCATGTATCAGTGACCATACAGTGCTTGAACTCACTGAAGATGATTATGTGCTAAAGTAGGCGCAGGCCATACAGATTTGCGTACTGGACGGATGTACTCGGACCTGTACAGCAAATCTCAGTACGGACCAAGGCTCGACCCGAAAACGTTACATCCTCGACCAAATGAGGTTGTTTCTGCGGTCTATGAAGAGCGTCAAGCCAGACTTCTGATGAGCGGCTCGCAAGCCCTTGCTGTTGTTCGGCTGCCACGAAGCTTCACGACGACAGATACCAGCAGCTCGCTTTGTGTCCAACCACACTGGTTTCTACAGCGCACAAAGGCCTCAATGGCCAGATCCTTAGGCCTTTGAAGAGCTTACTGCTTATTCACTTATGAGGCTACTTATCCTAGGAGGGTTTCTATCCCTTAAGGGAGCCGGTTTTCTCTCATAAGGTTTTACATGAGGAGTGACTTCAGCGCGTTCAAGCTTGACTCAGGATCTACTAGAGTCAAGTTTGTAGGGGGAGTGATTTAAAACCTAAGAGAGAAATGACCACTAAAGGCCATGTGCAAAGGTTTTAGGGCCAAAAACCCATTAGGATGTCTGATCAAAGACTAAAGCAGGCCGTCCAGGAAGCTTATGCTGAGCAAGAACAAGGTTCAAGAAGGGCTTATGATCAAGAAGGAAGTTTTTGCGCGAAGCATATTGGGAGCCATTGGCGGAGAAGTTGCAAAAGCTGTAAAAATTAGGCCGGTCGACCTGTCACGGACCAGTCGTACGGCCGTGTACGGCCTGATTGTACGGCCTGTATCGGACATGGTCGACCCAAAACACTTTCCTGTTCAATTTTGCGGTGAGTTTGGAATGTTTATGCACAAAATCCGGCGCAAGGTGTACGGATTCGCATGGGCGGTCCGCTACAATGCTCTGGTACCGGTGTGTCCGCAAGCGCATAACAGCCGTTTCCGCGTTTGTACTTCGGGTCTGATTGCCCAAAGCTAAGGGCCAGGCCAAAGGAAAACAGCTTGTGTCGAAATGGATAAG
>CAJHQP010010175.1:0-19583 GCA_905132765.1 Moricandia arvensis
CATGGAGAAAAAAAGAGAAATATAGAAGAATATAGTGAGAAGAGAGAGTTATGAGTATGATACTTTGGGATCAATAAAAAATGCATATTGTACCAAATAGTAAATGTGTAGTTTGCAAATTTTAGCTTCTTCCATGTATATGCACCTTTTTTTTTATTTATATGTATATAACTTTTTAACAGTAATTGTATGTTTATAAACCAAAAACTTCTTTTCTTTCTATTCTAAAAAATAAAGTCCAAATACATATGTATCAATATATAAAGAACTTAGAGCATATGTATTCATCAGTTTCTCATGCTTTCTCTCTAAATACTATTAGCAGACAATTTAATAAATTATTAAATAAAAAGTTTTAAAATAACATACACCATTACAAAAGAGATATGTGTAATAATAGTTTTTCAACATTTTTTAAAGTCTTTAACGAGAAACTATTATATGCTTTTCTACACTTTCTCTCTCTTCTATTTTGTTATTATTTGTTTTTGGTGAGAGATTCCTTCCAGAACTCACCACTAATGTTGCATTTAGTTCTTTCATTACTTTCACCACCCAAGAAAATATTAAGTTTTTTTTTCATTCTCCTGATGTTGCTTCATATTTTTTTATTACTATCACTTTTTGTATCATACTTATTTTGGAAATGTTTTGTTATTAAAAATATATATATATATATATATATATATATATACACAACAAAACAGAATATATATATATATATATATATTTATCCAATGTTAAAGTTTAGGAAAGTATTAGAAAGTATTTAAAAATAGATCATCAAAGATTATGCGAAATACATGAATACTTTTATCCCAAAATATCCAAAATAATCTGAATTATTCAATTTTTTTTTATCTAACTCGTCTAATTTCTCAATATATTAATTGAAATAACCAAATTTTACTTGAATTACCCGAATTACCTAAGATAATTGAACTGAAACCAAACAGGATCCCAATGTTTGGGTATTAGATGGTTATATTTTTACCATTCGAAGACTTGGACCCAAAGCTATCTAAACTGAGAAATTAAGGTGTAAAGACATGATTGTCCATGACTAATGGACTTCTCACACCCGTTCACTCGGTTCATGGATTTCATTCCGTGCGACAGGCAGTACACTACTTTTTCAAAAGCTTAAAAGACTTGTTTACTGACTTTGCAATCACCACATGACCTTTTTCCCTTGTTTCGGTTTCACTAATAATCATGAATCACTTCTTTCTAAATGTGTAATAGAAAATATAAATATAATTTAGTGATATAAATAACCAAATCAACTCTATTAAACATTACATGCTATACCACAAACCATAATGTTATGTAACAATTCCTAAATAAATCTTAAAATCCATTACTCCAACTATCAAACATTCTAAATGTGAGACCTAATAATAGATATCAACTAGCATTGAATCCATGCATATGCGCGGGTATATTTTTATTTTTGAAAGTAATATTTAACATTTTAAAAATAAATTTTCTATATCAGTTTTATCTTTCTGTATATAATATTATTTTGAAAAATTTATATCTGGTGAAATTTGTTTTTGATGAAAGTTTACAATTAATACATTAACTAGTTTTGTTTGTATATAAAATATAACAACATATTAGAAAAAGAAACATTAAACATTAGTTTTATATGAATTATTAATAATTTTATCAGAATTTTTTTGAGAATTTTTTTTTCGAAATGTTAATATGTGACTAAATTAAATTAGTTAATACTATATTTTGAAAATATTTTTTTATTTTATATATTAATTTAGTTTTGTGTTTTTGTTATAACCACAAAAATCATATGGGAAACAAATCAATGTTTATTTTGTTTTATATAAAAAGTTAATAATGTAATTTTTAACAGATTTTGGATTTATTATTTCATACCAAAACTAGTTACCCAAAAACAAATAAAATCTATTAGGATTTAGATATGAATCTTTTCTTAATAATCTCATTTAAATATATTTAGGTCGGTTTGTGAAATTATAAACGAAATGGTTCAACCGTTCAAGTATGACTCTCGTATAGTAGTTTTTTAGAGTGATTCTATTTTTTGTAAGGTAGATACTTGAAAGAAAAATATGATATAAAAAGAAGAGTAGGGATATGGTTATCTAATAACGTAGATAGTTGGAGGATCGTATACAAAAATCTTGAAAGACGAATGTAAAAAAGAGTAGGCAGCTACAGAAAACGCGAGTGAAAAATAGGATTCTAGCGTTTTCTCTAGTCGCCTCTTCATCTTCTGACCCACCCTGCAATCTGCTTCACAAACTCATCAGGTGTTTGCTTTTTTTTACACGATTTCAGTTTTGATTTCTGTTTTGTCTGATTACGGGTTTCGACATTGTCTATCTCTAGGGTTAATCGATTAGGACTCGGGAACCCACTTGTGATGCTGTTAGATTCATTCATCCGTTTCCTTATTCACGCTTCGATTTTGATCAAGTTTCGTCGAGTTGTTAGCTTTTTTTGTTAATGGGTTCTTGTAGCTTGATTAGGTTTTTACTTTTGTTTGCTTTGATTGTATGAAAGTTAAGTGTTGTGATGTGTCCTTTTGAAATTGTAAAGGAGCCATCTCTGAAGCAAAAACATTACTTGTTAGATTGAATGGAGTGCAACCGAGACGAGGCCTTAAGGGCAAAAGAAATCGCAGAGAACAAGTTCAAAATGAAAGACTTCGCTGGAGCCAAGAAGTTCGCCTTGAAAGCTCAAACTCTCTTTCCAGAGATGGAAGGTGTTTCTCAGATGTTAGCTACTTTCCATGTCTTCATCGCTGCTGAGACCAAACTCAACGGTGGGGATGTTGACTGGTATGGGATACTCGACGCTAATCCTCGAGATGACAACGAGACGTTGAAGAAAAAGTACAGGAAGCTTGCTCTAATGCTCCACCCCGATAAGAACAGCTCTGTAGGAGCTGATGGAGCTTTCAAGCATGTTTCCGAAGCTTGGAAGTTCTTGTCTGATAAGGACAAGAGAGCGGCTTATGATCGTAAGAGGTGTTTCTACACAGTGTATCAGAAGGTTTCAGTCTCTTCTTCTAACAGCGGCTTCTGCAATTTCGCCAACACTAGTTTTCCTTCAAATGTTAGGCCACCGCCGGCCCAGAAAAGCAATCCGCCGCCAACACAGAAGAAGAACATTCCACCGACCACCCAGAAGAGCAACAAGCCAGTTGGTAATGCAGGACAGAGTGGTCATCATCATACAACAGCACCAAGCTCGTTTACTGCAGCTGAATCAGATACTTTCTGGACAGTGTGTAGGAGATGCATGATGCAGTACGAGTATCTTAGAACATATGTCAACTGTAACCTTCTGTGTCCTAACTGTCTACAGTCTTTTTCAGCAGTACTAGTCCCTAAACCGGGTATATTAAGCGGCCATTGGAGTCGTCTCAACAATGTTAAGCCAAAGTCAGCTGATGCTACTTTCAACAACTCCAAGTGGTCATTCTCAAGAACCAGCAGTGCAGCTCATGCTGCAAGTGTGGTTCAACAGGCTTATGAGAAGGTAAAGAAAAACCGTGTGGAGGCAAAAGCAACTGCAAAAAGAGAAAAGAAGAATGCCAAAAGGAAGTGCACTACTACTGATTCGTCTTCTTCTTTTAAAAAGAGGAAGGTAATAGGAGAAACCGAGACAGGTTGCTCTGGTGGAAGAAAGGTCGTTTACTATGTGACTGGTGAAACAGGAAGGAACATGGGAAAGTTACATGGAACTAAAGAGAGAGCATCTCCCAGACTCAAGAAAAAGATTAGCAAGGAGGCCGTAACAAGGGAAGTGAAGTCGCGTTAGCGTTCAGAACCAGTTGAGGTAGTTTTTTGAGTTATGAAGGCTAACTGTGTGGTTGATGTGTCTACTATATATCAGCTTCAGGCCATCACTCGTAGGATATATATATATTTTGTATTGCGGGTCATTTGGTAATCTCTTGGTTCTAACATTGTAGAGAACAAGATGGGTCCTTTTTTGGATAGATGATTGCAAACTACATAAACGTTTTAAGACAGATTCAATGTTGTGTCAAGTTGTGTTTGTAGCAAACAGTCATCACTTGTTCGTTTGTTCCTATTAAACTAGAGAAGCAATAGAGAGAGGGCAACTCTTTTTTTCTTCTTCTACTTTAGAACCTGAATTCAAAAAGGTGATGATAGATTAGCATGTTCGACTGTATGACACTGACAGTGAGTCAAGCAGGACGAGTTTTATTCCAGCGAGCGAAATAAAGAAGAGAAGGAAGTTCATAGTTCTCAGAGAAAGGCTGTTGCCGTGAACAATCAGCAAAAATGTGGAACTCAATCTCGAAAAGAAGAACAAGGCTGGTTTTGGTTCACAATTAACATCTAGGTCTCAGGCTCTTGCTATGAAGAAGCCTACTGGTCCTGGTGTTGATGTGAAGAGTTTAGTTAAAAGAGAATATGGGTCAGAACAAGACCGGTTCTACTTTACAAATTGAAGTTGTTGCTGCTAAGAAGCCCGAACTACAAAGAACTAAAGTGAAAATCTTACTGTGTGTGCCCAAACGTGCGGTGGAAGATATGGGTAAAGAGGATAAAGAAAGGGTAAGTGGATAAAGAGAATAAAGAAAGGGCAAGTGGTGCAGTCGTGCAGATGTTGGATCCCTCATGAAGACACATAATGGAGCGTGTTGTTTTGATTTAGACGAATGGGCTGTTAGTGAAGTTTGGTCAATGCAAGTGGATAAAGAGGAAAAGAGAGGAGTTGAAGGAGAGGATTGGGAAACTTAAAGCTTCAAATGTGACTTTGAATTGAGAAAATTACACTGAAGCACACTTTCTTAATATCTAATAACACAAAGACATACTTTAAGCTGGCTGTACACTTTGGGACAAGTGAAAATTACAATTAACCTTTTAACTTAATCTTAACACAAACCAATTCACATATGTTTTGTTTTCATTTTCTCTTATTATTCTGAAAACCCATGACAGATTACTCTTAACCCAAATCTAAAAAAAAAAAAAGTCTACTCCAAAGTGAATCTTAATCGGCAAGAATGAAATTAAACATGTCTTTCGATATCTCCAAGTGACTACTACCTCCGTTTCACTTTACTTGTCGTTTTGGGTTTGTGTCCGCAGATTAAGGAAACATTTAATTTTACATATTTTCTAGATAAAAACACAATTACCTATACACCTAACCACATTTCAACCAATAACAAAATAGAATAACATATAAAACTAATAAATTCTGCATTGAAATTATAAAACGACACTTATTTTGAAACGAAAAATTTTCCCTACAACGACATATAAACTGAAACGGAGGGAGTATTAATTTAGAATTATTGTATTCTAAAAATATAAAAAGTCAAATGATTGTTTTTACGTTTGTAGGATAGTGTTATTAGATCCTCATAAAACTCGGATCACAAACAAGATATGTTTTCAAAATCAGAGACACTACCATATCTTGGCCTTCTTAGAAGCAAACACTCATAACTAATTATTCAAATCATGATGAGTTCATTGCACTCCATGAAGCAAGTAAAGAATTTGTACAGTTCAGGTCAGTAGATCGACACATCGGTTCAAGCAGTAAAATAGACGTAAATATAGAACCAACTATCTCTTACGAAGATAATACGACATGCTTTGTTCAAACTAAAGAAAAATATATCAAAGCAGTGGAACCAGACATATATTTTCAATTTTTTCCATACACTCAAAAGCTTAAAAATAATAAAGAATTTGAAGTAACGTAAGTTAGATCATGTGACAATGCATCCGACCTCTTCATTCAGGAAACATGTCATGATATTAGAATGTACCAGTTACGAAACCTATAAAGTTATTTGATCGAGGAGAAGGAGTTTACGCAGTTGTAATCCAAAGCCTAAAACAACAACAATCCATGAATACAAAAAAAAAGAGTTACTATGATAAAAGTGAACACTTTAATCATTTTGCAATCCCAACACATCCATAAATACAGCAAATTGGATTCATATAACAGTAACATCAATACAAAATCAAAGCCGGTCACACCAAAATGTAATCTTTTGATCCCAAACATTCATGTCAACTTTCAAGGCAAGGGAATCAATAAGCTTATTGTGGGTATCTTCGAAAAGACATTATTTTGCCTCAATAAAAGGAATAAATATATACAATGGAGCTTTAGAAAATCATCTTAGACAAAAAGGGTCCATATCAGACAGAAACATCAATGGTGTTTTGCCTAAATGTGTTATGATCTGATTCTTACAACTCACAATATGTGTTCCACACTCATCACTCCAAATAAACAAGCAAGAAAGCTTCGGAATACATATGTAAAAATCAGATCTTTGAATCAAATAGAAAACACTTACTCGCATGTTGAATAGAAAAGACTCAGATCCATCCATCTGAGAGAGGGAGAGCAACATGTCTTAAAACTTAGAAGATTGGAGAGCGTTTGGATTGAGAATGTTAATGAACAGTTTAGGAACAACAAGAAAGATGGTGTATTACGAGCAATAAGAAAGGCGGTGGCTTTCGGAGAGAGTAAGGTTTTGTCAAAGAGTAGGTGAGCTAGGGATCCGCCGTAGTGAGAAGTTTCAGCCAACAGAGCTCGCCAATGGCATAATCAAAAGGTTTCTCTTCAGTAACATGTTTAGATGGAAAGCTTCAGCCAACAGAGCTAGTAAATGGCGGTCGCAAAGGAAAATAAAAAATTGTGGCTCTGTTGCAGAGGTATAAACAAATTCACGTTTGCTTCAACAAAATCGTTAAGGAAGTGAGGGTTTGTGATTTGTGAATAGTTGGGAAAGTGAAAATTCAAAAAGAGTATGTGTTTCAACTCAGTCGAGATATTTTTGATTTGGAAGAAAAAACCAATTGGTTAAGAGATCAAGACAAAGAAGATGAAGGTGAGCTAGTTGTTATTCGAACCCTCTCTCCACTCTTTCTCTCTCTCTCTCGTGACTCAAAAAAGAAATCTCAGATCTGGGTAGCCTCGGCCTCCAGACGGGGGCGTGAGAGTCCTTTCTGGCGCCGGCGGCGACCCTCCTTCTCCCTTTTCCTCTCATTTTACCTTTGCTTCACTCTGGTCTCCTCCACTCTCCTCGTCTTGTTCGGTTCTCTGCCCTGGAGACCCGCCGGTTTCATCTTCGCACGTGAGAAGCTCCGGGTCCGGTGTGGTTCAGCCATGTGATGGAGACTAGACACAGGGTGGGTGCGGCCTCTCTCGGTGAAGTCGGCTCTTAGGGTTTTGCAGGAGGCCCCTTTAGCTTCCTGTAGGGACAGCAGAGGGTGGAGGCGGTGGTTTTGCTCATCTTCTGCTCCGGGTTCAGTCTCGTACTGTTTTTCGGCGGTGGGTGAGTGGCAGGTTGAAGCGGTGTTATCTTCTCTTCCTTGGTGTCTCGGAAGCAGAGTTCTCTGATTTTTCTTGTCTTGGGAGATCTGGCGTTTCAGATTTGCTCAGATGTGGGCTTAGCCCGAGTTGCTGGCGTATGTCGGGGCTCGTGGTGTTGGTTTATGGCTGTGGCGGTGCTGCGGTGTCGGAGGTAGTCGTCTATGGCTCCTCCGAGGCGGCGCGGTCTCACCCTCTCAATTTTCTTCCTCTTCCTGGCTAATCGATTCGGTCATTTGGTTGAGCTAAGTCGACTTAGTCTCTTGAATGTGTTGCTCTGGTTGTTAGTGCGGTTTGTATTATGCCACTGGTACAACGTTTGACAGTTGAAGCTTACCTCCCTTCGGTTCTCGAAGATGGCGATTGGCGATTTGAAAGAAGGCTTCTTGTGTTCTGAGTAGTTCTCTTCTATCGGTGGCTCAATCGGCGTGTCACATTTCCCGGTGCCGTGAGCGACCTTCTCATGGTAATGTTACCCGCTAAAGCTTTTGCAGGTCATTGAGCAGTCTTCGGTTTCTTCGTTCTCGGATTAGAGGTCAGTTCGGTCTCTTTATTCGTGGGCGGTCTAGTGTTGTAGAAGTTGTGCAGCCGGTTATAGAGCAATTTTCAAAGGTCCGTGTTCATTAACCCTCTTTTACATTGCCTTCGAGCTTAAAGGCATAGATGATTATAAGCTTTGAGGTGTTCATCGGGAGCTAGCTACCTCTAGAGACGACATGGATAGTCCCGGCATCCGAGGCAACAAGGAGAACCTCACTTATCTATGGACATCGTTGATGGTTGAGAACGGTAACCGATTCCTAGGAATTTTAAAAACGGGTTGGCGGAACGTGTCGGTTTAGTGGGTGGGCGAAGCCGGTTTTGTAATACATTGACTTAAGAAATTTTGTTCAATTCGGGTTTGTAATCGGATCTGAAATCCCGGTTTTCGGGTTGAAATTAAAACAAAAAGATGAGAGGATAGTTAAATGGTACGATAGACACTCAACAATAAAAAGTGAAACTCAAATCAAATGTGACTTTGAGTTTAATTGTAAAGATAAAATGTGACTGAAGGTGTAATTTTTTCTACAACAAAAATGTTATGAATGTCCAATTCTTTTTGTTCCGAAAACATGACATTGGTGTGCGCAAGAAAAGTTAGTGGAATCCATTGCATTCTTTTATAGGAAAAATGTCATTTAACTCACCAACTTTCAAATTTGGTTGAAAAAAGCATGAATTTTCTAGTAGACCATTTAAAACCTTAATTTATCTTGACCAGCCGTTTTAATCTCTAACATATTTTGAATAAGTCATTTCTCAATATGCCGTTAAAATGGTTAACAAATTTAATCCCCAGCTCCAATCTCTGTCAAATCCATACGGCGGCGTTTTGAAATAAAAAAATAACATGTTTTTCAAGGGATTCAAACCCCTGACTAAAGCCTCAATTGGAATAAAATCAAACCACTAGATTACATATACATTTGTTAACAATTGGAGATACTAACTATTATTATTATTATTATTATTATTACCTCACCAACATCTGATTCTTATCCATAAAACGATTCCAAACAAGTTACCGAAGAAGAAGATGATGGTGTGGCTTCTCGGTTTGAAACAAGTTAACAAATAAACATACAATCAGTTTGAAATCGTTTTATTTTGCACACCACATACATTCTCCTTCAAAATTAATGAACATAAACTGAAATTGCAGAGAAGGATTAAAGAATGGAAGCAATGAGAAAGAGGTATAAACAAAGTAGACATCTCCACATGAATTCATAAATGGTTTTGAATCGTACATTGGATAAGTGATAGAATACTGCTACGAATTACGGATTTAGGCTTTGAGAAGAAACAAATTGGGATTTATTAGATCCAGAAACAAATTAGGGATTTAGGTTTCGAGAAGAAACTATTTTCGGTCTAAAGATAAATATTAGTATCTCCACTGGTTATTAAAGTTGTAAATAGTCTAGTGGTTTGGCTTAACTTCACTTGAGGCTTTGGTCCCAGGTTCAAATCTCTTGAGGAACATGTTTTCTTTTTAATTTCAAAACGACGTTGTATAGATTTGACAGAGATTAGAAACATAGATTAACTCCGTTAGCTCGGCATCTTAAAAATGACTTAGTCAAATGAAAATAAATTGAGGCTTTAGTAGTTTACGAGAATATATTCATGCATGGCTGGTATGCTTTGCAATATGATGAGATCTTATGTAACTCTTTTCTCCATAATAATCATAATTGCATTTTTTAGGGTTTGAACTTCATACCTCCTAATGTAGAATGATTAATGAATCTTTAGGCAAACCACTAGTTTTGGGGGGGGGGGGGGGGGTTCAACCAGTACTTTGGGTGGGTATATTATTTTTATCTTTTATAGTACTATATGATATTCCGGTGCTCATGCACGAGAGCAAGCATTTACATAATATTTTTATCTTTTATAGTACTATATGATATTCCGGTGCTCATGCACGAGAGCAAGCATTTACATAATAGTTGAATTATAACAATTCATAATATTTTTTCATTTTCTCATAAATTTTAAGTTATCTTATAATTTATATGTATAATAAAATATATTATATATGATTATCTTTCCATTTAAATAAGTTATGCGTTTTCACATACACTATTTTTTATTAATTCAAATATTTATTTTTGATATGTTGAGTTATATCTATTATTTTAAATTAAACAACAATTATTATCATGCTAAAATTGAATTATTATTTTTTTAAAATTTAATGTAATTCAGTGCAACTTCTTATATTTGTATAAATTCAAAAGATTGACTAATTCACTTGAGATATCCAATGTTGGGTTAGTCATCAAAGTTAGAGAATCCTTTAAAACAAGACGAAGCAAAGATTGTGGTATATTTAAAAAAAAGGAAAAAATATTATATTAGAGTTGCATTATTAAGCATAACTTATAATATTTTGAAAATTCATAGTAAATCATAATTATTAGTTGATTTGATTGTTCATATAAAAAATGTTGGTTACTCATAGTTTAGCATATTAGATTTTATAAAAAAATTTTAAATGATCATAATTTCTTTGTTACAATTAGACTAAAATAAGAATATCTTGTTAATTAGATTTTGTTTACGTGTATTTTAGGATGATAAATATATATTTAAATCATGTATAATTTTATATGTTGTTTTCGATAAAAATAAAAATAAAAATCTGAAGTGTTAAAATTTTTTGTTATAAAAAATCTAATCATTTAACTGAAATATATTGATAATAAAAATATAATTTATCTTGTTGTAGCTTCACATTTTTAATATTTATTTGGTATTAAAATTATTATAAGATATAATCATTAATAAATAAGATATTTAAAATTGTAGATTTTTTTTTTGTTTTAAGAAACATAATGAATAATAAACTAGACATTTTATATAAAAAACCATGTTTTTATTTTATAAATCCTTTTTTGTTATTTATGTACTTTCGTAAAAGGAAAAATAAAATTAAAAAGTTAATCATAATTTTATTAAAAAAAATATATGAATAACTGTTATAAATAATAGTTAATTATAATTTTTTTAATTTATTAAATATATTAACGTAACTAACTATCGTGAAAGTCAACATAAGCGCGATACGTAAGAAAATTATTTCTGAATGGGCCGTTTCCCTATTGAATGTTTTTTAATAATGAGAGCCCAAAACGAGACAAAACACGTGAGACTCACGTGGGTCTTTCTCCAACTCTCTCGCCGTTTCTAGAGCTCTTTGGGGGTGTTCTGGAGGTATAAAACCTGCAAGTAGTAATCTCTACAACACAATTTTGAAGGTACTTCTCTCTTTACCCGCTACGTTTTTTATTCCAGTTGAGACACATATTCGGCTTGGTCTGTTTGGTTCCATGTTGCTACTTTCGTCAGGAATTAATATTAAAAGTTTCTCTTTTCTATTTCTGTTCTTCGGCATTGGCGAAATTGAGCTTCGTTTCTTGATTTATTTGGTTTCAGATTAATTTAGGATTTTGATTCTGTGATGGGTTTCTAGAAGCTGCCCTTGTTTGCTTTTTTCCATGTGCTTTCAAAAAGCTTTGTATGGATTCTAGATGTAAAAAAAAATGAGCTGCTTTGTGCATGCCTTTAGATTAATACTATAATAATTTTCTTCTTAATATTAGGCTTTTTGAACTTTTTTTGGGAACGTTTGGAGAAACATCAGAGATGTCAGACAGTGGAAATGATCAACAAATGGATGTGGGATCGGTGGTTGAAGCTGTTTCCGCGGATCATTCCTTTGGTGCTCCTCTCTACGTTGTGGAGAGCATGTGCATGCGCTGCGGAGAAAATGTATGTCTCTCTCTCATTCTCATTCTCATTCTCATACACTTACTTGATGTTGTTGTCATGTTTTCCTTGTCCTTCGTCATAGGTGTAAAAAGCTGTACAGGTTGCAACTTTTGTTAACTACATGCTAGTTTCTCCTTAACCTCTGCTCTTTACTTTCAGCTTGTTTCCAATAGTGTACTTTAGCAATAACCTTGGTTCCTGAGATTGAGTCGGGGTGAAACGTAAAGCAACTTATAGGCTATGTCTTTGTGATAGACTGAGAAATATGAGTTTTAATATATGTTGATATTTGTGGTTCTGTGGCAATCAATTAGAGAAACTTTTATCAGCTACTAGTGCATTTCTGCCTTAGTTGTAAAACATTTTCTTGATCTTTCTTCTTATTGCTTTTCCAGGGAACAACTAGATTTCTGTTGACCTTAATTCCTCACTTCAGAAAGGTATGTTGTACTCTGTTTTGAAAAGTACTACTAACTCAGATTTTTTTGCTCCTTCGCTCAATGTTAACAGACCACATTCTGGAGAACGCAAAGTTTTACTGGTTGTATATTTTATGTAGACCTTTTCTCTGCGCTAACAAAGTTTAATGTTTATCTACTTCTTTTGGTTACAGGTCTTATTATCTGCATTTGAATGTCCGCATTGCGGAGAAAGGTAACAACTTTTAATGATTTGAAATGCTTATAAGTTTTCGTTTTGACCAGGGTGAATCGTTTCCAAAACAGGTTCACTTTAAACAGAGCTTTTAATTTTGTTTCTGATCTATATTAATATTGTAGAAACAATGAAGTTCAGTTTGCTGGTGAGATTCAACCCCGAGGATGCTCTTACTATCTAGAGGTTTCAGCTGGTGATGAGAAGGTTGATGCATTGACATACATCTAAAAAGTTCTGTTATTTTCAATTCAGTAAATGTAGAATGTATAAGAAACATGAATCACCAGTTTTTAGTTGTCTGTCTCCCACTTCCTAAGCTAACGTTTTACCTTGTTGTTTCTGTCTGATTGCAGATATTTGACCGACAAGTTGTGAAATCTGAATCAGCGACTATTAAGGTCAGTTTTCTTCTTGCTAGTTCTGGGAAATCACTTCTTGCTAGTTGTAAAAAGTTCCCTGATTTTACTAAACCAGAGAACTTCCTAAGAAGTCACTTCCCCTAAGCTTTCTCAAAATTGTGAATCAGTTTGCTTCTCATAATATGAAAACTGATAGTAGTTGGCATGAGTACCTTCTTTTAGATTCCTGAACTGGACTTTGAGATTCCACCGGAGGCCCAACGTGGAAGTTTGTCAACCGTAAGTCCTTAACATCTTTATATGCACTTGCACAGTTCCTTGTCAAGAACTGTCCATATTTTTTTTTCCAGGTAGAAGGGATATTAGCAAGGGCCGCTGATGAACTGAATGCCCTTCAAGAAGAACGCAGGGTATGTTCTCATATATCCAATTTGATTGTTTAATAGGAACCTTAAACGATATTTACTTGCTTGACACAGAAAGTAGATGCTAAAACTGCTGAAGCAATAGACCAATTTTTATCTAAACTGAGAGCTTGTGCTAAAGCTGAGACATCCTTCACCTTCATTTTGGATGATCCTGCTGGAAACAGCTTCATTGAGAACCCGTAAGGATATTAAAATACCCTACAATGAAATTATATTTAGCTTATTTTCTTATGACAAGCTTACAACTTATGACAGGCATGCTCCATCGCCAGATCCTTCTTTACACATCAACTTCTATGAACGAACACCAGAGCAACAAGCAGCGCTTGGATATCTTTCTAACTCATCACAGACTGGACAGTCAGAAAGAGACCAAGTTGCACCACCTTCTACTGCTATACCCCATGGAGCAATCGGAGCAACAGCTGGTCATCGGGCGATTGCTCAGAGTAACAGCACTGATATTTCTGATAATTTGTTCAGATACACTGCACCTGAAGAGGTAACTTCTTCTGACTCTATGATCACTAGAGAAAATAGTTCATTGAATGGTGATAATATATTTCATATCACATAACTGTTCAGGTGATGACTTTCCCTTCAACTTGCGGAGCATGTATGAAGCTATGCGAGACACGGATGTTTGTGACTAGTATCCTTTTACATTCCATAGGTTTTCTGTAATATGCTTTTCATAACTGTGTTTGCTGATGGGGCCTCATCATAGATGTTGTTTATCACTTGACTGTATAATAGAAATCCCGTATTTCCAGGAGGTTATTGTCATGGCATCTACATGTGATGATTGTGGCTACCGCAATTCTGAGGTCTGCTTCCATTGGCTTGATCTTAATAATGATTAAGCAAATGTGGCTGTTCATTAGGTTATTAACTTCTTCTGGATAATTGTGAGCAGTTGAAGCCTGGTGGTGCAATTCCTAAAAAGGGAAAGAAAATTATCCTCTCTGTTAGGAACATCGCTGACCTTAGCAGAGACGTTATCAAGGTTAGTTTTTTTTCACATTTCTCTTTAGAAAATGTTGGATAAATGGCGGACCAGGAGAGGTTGTCATTCTATGCATCTTAAACTCACGTTATGGTTATTATGTCCTTCCAAAAAGCTTTAATTTTAATAGAATGCATGTAGTATTAGTTTGGTATAGGTTTGACAATGGATCTTGCTAAGTGCTATAATTTTTTTAATATTGTGTGTATTAGTCGGACACTGCAGGAGTGAAAATCCCAGAACTTGATCTGGAGCTAGCTGGTGGTACACTTGGTGGAATGGTAACAACAGTAGAAGGGCTAGTCACACAGATCAGAGAAAGTAAGTATGACCTTTCAACATCTAAACATTATCTTTGTTGAGTACCATGGAACATAAGCCATCATGGTCTAAGTATACCATGTTTTTCCTTACAAAGCTTTCACTTTTCTTTTTGGGATCTTGGGAGCGTTACAATCCCAGTGATCTTTGGTAATGATGGATTGTAGCTCTTATCTGTACCGACCTAAGTGTGATATGGGTTTTCTCACAGGCTTAGCGAGAGTCCACGGATTCACTTTTGGTGACAGTTTGGACGAGAGTAAGAAGAACAAGTGGAGAGAATTTGGATCCAGGCTAACAAAGGTAGCAACTCTTATTGTTATATATAATTAGACTTAATCTTGTTTTTGATGTGCAAGAAAAGGCAAATAAGATATCATTTGTATTAGGAAACTGTTTATTTATTTTCTTACCTTGTCTGTTCTTGCAGCTCCTAAGCTTAGAAGAGCCATGGACTTTGATTCTTGATGATGAGTTAGCGAACTCCTTTATTTCACCTGTAACAGATGATATCAAAGATGATCACCAGCTCACATGTAGGTTCCTATGTTTTCCTTGTCAACTACACCTCAAGTTGGATCATAAAAAGATCAAAATGGATATTCAGAGGTTGATTTAGTATCGGTCTTAATCCATTCCTTGACACAAGTTGTTTTTGAACTGCAGACGAAGAGTACGAAAGATCATGGGAACAAAACGAGGAGTTGGGTCTCAACGACATAGATACTTCTTCAGCTGATGCTGCTTATGAGTCCACAGAGACAACTAAGTTACCTTAAACCTGAAATGTTGTCACTATGATACGTGTTAGTTTGACATCAAAGCCGTAACTCTTTATGGCTTATGAACACAACTTACAGAGTAAACCAAATCATGTTGTGTTTAATGTTTGAGCTTCTTTTTTCTTCTTATGAATCGTGTCTGGATTTAAAGATAAGTCCCTTGAATACGACCTCCTTCCTTTTTTGCATTGTATTGCAGTTTCGTATGGTAACTTGGCTAAATAAGCTTGATATCCTCCATGTCTTTTATCTTCTTCTTTTTTTTTGTCGACATCTTTATTAAATTTAAAACCCACTTGGGTACAAGAGTTACACAACAAGGCCAATGTCTAACACGTAGTAAAGATGATACACTAGTAAACAGACACTATACGCTCTGACTAGGTCATACTTCCGTGTTTGTGCACATATAATATTTTAAGTACTTAATTTATAATAATTACTTAGTGTTTCATTTATTTGTAAAATTTATCTTATTTTATAATTTATATATAATAAATAAAATTCTTTAAATTAAAAAATATAGTTTTGTAGATACATATATGCATTGTTATACAAATCTTATCAGTTAACTTAGGAACCATTCGTTTTCCTATCAAGATGAATCATCTGGATGGAGATGAGAGTTTTGTTCGTTTAGACATTAAAAATATAAATTATCTAGATAGCTCATCTAACTGACTTTTGAAATTATAGACTTAATTTTAAAGTTCATCTGGATGGACCAATTTGGATCATCTCGATGGAGATAGTTTTGTCAAAATGGTATATCTATTATAACCTTTATATAATTCACAAATTATAAATCTAAACCTACTATCATTTTGTAACTCATGAATATAATAAGAAAAACTGAGTTTTTCACCAAAATCGAAATTTTCGTTTTTCCGCCAAAACTGAAAAACACGTTGTTCCCACCAAAACCGAATAACGCGTTTTCTCCCAAAACAGAAAAACGTGTTTTTTTCGCTAAAACCGAAAAACGTGTTTTTTTCGCTAAAACCGAAAAACGTGTTTTCCCACCATAACCGAAAAACTCGTTTTTTCTGCCAAAACCGAAAATGCGTTTTTTCCCGTCAAAACCGAAAATCGCGTTTTTTTACGCCAAAACCGAAAACGCAATTTTTCCGCCAAAACCGAAAACGCGATTTTTCCGCCAAAACAGAAAACGCGATTTTTCCGCTAAAACCAAAAACGCGATTTTCCGCCAAAACCGAAAACGCGATTTTTCGCCAAAACCGAAAACGCGTTTTTCCGCCAAAAACCGAAAATCATGATTTTCCCGCCAAAACAGAAAAAGATATTTTTTCCGCCAAAACTGAAAAAGGCGTTTTTCCCGCCAAAATCAAAAAAACGAGTTTTTTCCGCTAAAACCAAAAAACGTATTTTTTCCGCCAAAACCGAAAAATGTGTTTTCCAGCCAAAACCGAAAATCACGTTTTTTCCTCCAAAACCAAAAACACGATTTTTCCGCCAAAACCAAAAACGCGTTTTTCCGCCAAAAACCGAAAATCATGATCTTCTCGCCAAAACAGAAAAAGACATTTTCCCACCAAAACCGAAAATCGTGTCTCTCGCCAAAACCGAAAAACGCGATTTTCCCGCCAAAACTGAAAAACACGATTTTTCCGCCAAAACCGAAGAACGCGAGTTTCCCGCCAAAACCAAAAATGAGTTTTTCCACCAAAACCGAAAACGTGATTCTTTTGCCAAAACCGAAAACACGTTTTTTCTGCCAAGACCGAAAACACGTTTTTTCCGCCAAAACCAAAAAAAAACACGTTTTCCCGCCAAAACCGAAAAACGCGTTTTCCGCCAAAGCCAAAATGCGTTTTTCCCGCCAAAATCAAAACATGTGCTTTTCCCGCCAAAACTAAAAAATGCGTTATTCCGCCAAAAAAACCTTTTACTACCTAACCCGCAAAACGCATTTTTCGCCAAAACCACAAAAACGAAAAACGTCAAAATGTCAAAACGCTAATTTTAAAATATTTGCAATGTATATATTTTAGACTAAATAATAAAAATTAATACAATTAAAATTAATATCAAACATATGATTAAATTAAAATAAGGGTATATTTGTAATTTGTTCATACACCTATCTAGATGGAGATAGAAAAAAAGAAACGAACATGAAGTTCATCGAGATAGCACATCCAGATGGTTCACGTGGATGAAGAAACGAACATCCCCTAAAATCTAGATGGATCATCTGGATGGAGCATCTTGATAGAGTAGTTAGATGGAGATGACAGATGGAGAAACGAACAGCCCCTTATTTATTTTTGGTATATATCAAGTTTCCGAATTGTAATATAAATGTTTTAAGTTTATAAAGATTAATAAGATTATTTTTTTTAGTTCAATTATCACCTGAGTTAAGTTAATAAGTCTATTTTTAAAATGTGTAATTTTGTATATATTATTTTAATGAAAATATGAAAATAATTATGGTGGTATCAATTTAGTCAAGTTTAGCTTAAATCAATTGACAATCATAAATTTTATTTTGATGTTTTAATTAGTCATTTAGTTTAGAGTTATGCAAAACTGAAAAGTGACTTGCATAATATTTTCACTTTGTTAAATAAAGTTGTCGTTGTAATTAATTATTTTAAAAATAAACATAAAAATTACAAAGTGGCTTGTCGAATAATATTACTGAGTTTTGTTAGTGATACAAGAGAAATTGCTAAGAATAACATAAGTTAAATACTATTTTGTAAAAATACATTCAATCAAAAATTTATTAACATTTGGATTTACATTTTAGTGATTATTTTTTGAGTTTATGTTGAAAGGTTGGGGTTGAGTTTCTAAATGTTTTATAAACATTTAAAAAAAATAATTTAGTCTATTTTCATCACAATTTAAAGGTATTTTTAAAAATTGTCATTCATTAAAAATAAATTTGCAAAGTGATATCAAATTTGTAGTAGAATTACAATTTGCCCTTGTTATATATATATATATATATATATATATATATATATATATATATCACATAAATATAAAATATATTTAATTACATAATTTCAAAATGTATGGTTGTAACTAGTACATTAAAAAGGAACTATTGGAATACAAAAAATATGGAATGATAGGAATGGAATACATCAAAAAATTGAATAAACTTCATTCCATTTATTCATGAACAAAACTGTAAAGAAATGTTTATTAATGTTTTGTAATTTTTGGAATATTTGTGGGATTGATGGAATGAGTATCTTATTCCATTCATGTTAAATGATAATTTGTTTTTTATAATTAATGGAATAAGTCATTCTTTACCATTCCATTATAAGAAATAACAATCCAGTTACAAGTTACGGCCTATAAATTACATTTACATGGTTTGGTAAAGTAGTTACCTTGAGTCAAATTGGTTATTCGGAAGAGGAAAAGTAACCTTTACTCATAATACCATCTGATGATCCCAACAACTAACGTGGAGTTCAAATGTCATCATCGTTGTTAAAGTATCTCTATTGCGTATTAAACCAAATATAAATTGAATAATATTTAAACTTAATTAAATATGGACTTGTGATCAATGATTTAATATGAGGGTTTCTCATTTCAGTTCTCTCCCTCTTTATTATTGTTTTTATCATTTTTGTTTAGATAATAAATGTAATTGGTAATGAAAGTGTGGTTTGGTCAAATGCATTCCTGTTAAGCAATTTTCATTGATTCTCTAGAAGTTAGCCATCTCTGAAATTTTTAGAGTATTGCTGGTTTAGAAGTCCGGTTTCTCATTTTAAAATTGTTAATTGTAAACGCCCTCGTTTTCCACCGGTTTAGCTAACCACAAATAGTGTTTTTGTTAATAATATAAGGGCAATTCTCAACAAAAGAGTTTTCGTAAAAAATGACTAAAATATATATATTTTTTATTTTTTTAATATATATTTTTTTAAAAATATTAATTCCGTCTGAAAATATCCACCTATGACTTTAAATCTAAAGTTTAAATTAGTTAATTTTAAACGTCTACGTTTATGTTTACACTCTTGAAAAATTTCTTTTACTTATTTTTTTGTTTAAACTACTTTTAGGAAAAAAGAATTTTAAGGAATATTATAGAGTATTTCTCGTAATTATTTAACCAATTGAAGAAAAGAAATGTAGAAATATTCAAAGATAGATCTAAAAAAGTTTTTGTCACTAAAATAACTTAAAAGAATGACCAAAATAATTTTTATTAAAAGAAAATATACATTTATACCTCTTGGATTAACTAATTTAAACTCGGAGTTTAGAGTCATGAGATTGAGTTTTGAAGATGAGACTTAAAATTAAAAAATAAAAAAATATTAATTTTTAAAAA
>CAJHQP010010176.1:0-19582 GCA_905132765.1 Moricandia arvensis
TTTCTCTAATTTAATGGATGACAATTTCTAACATATGATTCTGCCATTTGAGTAGAGAAGGATTTATGACCTCATATGTTGTGGAAGTTTGATAGTTTTATATTTCATATATGAGAAATTTTATATTCTTTTGGCTTATGGTTGTTGGGTTATGTTAAATGTGATTGGACGAACAATGATTACCTTATATAATACGACTAGATTTTTCAATTAATTTTGTTTGTGAAGAATATCTATCTTATATAATACGACTAACCTTTTGACTTATTTGTTAAACATAAAATTTAGACGTAATTTATTGGTTTATATATATATGATTGAATGATTGTTAATCATATAAATAAATAAATATATAAGTTATACAATATCTATTAAATTATTGCGGTAAGCAAAATGTTAATGGTAAAATAATTTAACGTGCAACATAAATGTTAGAAGTAATACACGTATTAGTGTAATACTATCTCCATATACAAAATTGTTGTATTCCGTACAAATATTGATCTTATGATTATAATAAATGCATTTTTATACTATAAAATACTTATTTCAAGAATTTATATGTATCTATGTAAGAATAACTAAATGCATGTAAAATAAATTTTATAGTTAAATACTAGTAATTACTACTTTTGTATATAATTAATTATAGTACATCTAGGCAAGAATTATTGTTTTATTTTTTTTGAAAGACAACTTTTTCTTTAAGGCTTAACTTTTCAAACTACTAAGAAACATAAATACAAAAGCAAAAGTAGATAAGTAGAATAGCTCTTGAGACGAAGATGACATCAAATTCGAGATAAAGCTTGAAATACGTTAAGAGAGCTTTCACGACAAATTCAGACAGCTGAAATTTAGTCACATAAAGTAGTGACGTTGAGAGATCGTCCACTTCTACGAGAAATACCGTAGTAATCTCAGTTGCCTTACAGACCGCTGCACAAGAAGAAAAACCGGAGTGTAAAATGAAACTAAAGCATGGATATTGATTTGAGATATCGTCTTCTTTCAAAGAAAAAATGTATGGTGATTGTAATCTCGTCTTAAACAGGAGGATGGTGAAAATGTAATCAGGCATGGTGAAACCCACCGTATAATGCTTCATAGAAAGTAAATATGAAAATGAGCACGATAAAGACACGATAAACCCACTGAAAATCTTAACTATACTAGCCAACCATAGCAAGACCAAGCTAGAGTGATAACGATTTTGGCGGCAAAGAAGTCGTTTTCCAGATAAAAAATGTATAATGGGCGAGGTCCATGACCACACAAAGAGTATTTTTTATACTCATAGTTGCCATCCCCAAATGATTATTTTTGTTTTATTCTAATAGTCTTTTTTCAGAACTCAAATGTCTCACAATGTTGATATTGACAAGACAAAATGAAGCAAAAATAAATTGAGTCAAATATGGCTTGATAGCGTTTGTAAGTCGCTTGATAATCTCTTCTTCTAAATATTGAGACAATAACACATGACTTACATTTAAAGAAGCTGCCAATGACGTCAACATTGTGCGATGATGGAGTGGAATATTAGCAAGTTGTTCAAGGTCAAATTGCTTCTTCTTTGTATAAACTTCCTTTTCTCTTATACAATAGTATAATTTTGGCGCATTGCCAAATTCATTGGATTGTTTGTAAACGAACTGTAAATAAATCTGAAAGTTTTGTTGTCGTTGATTTCTTCATTTTTCCTTTGACACTTATCTCTTCAACAATGCAAGATAGATCTCTACTCTTCTCTCCATCTGTCATTTCTTTTCTTTTATAAACATTAGTTTCTTCAAGATTTTTTCACACATGTTTCCTCCTATTGCAGATATTAAAATAAATACATTATAAGTACATTAAATAACAAAAGGTTACCATTACTTAAATAATCAAACAACAATGATAGTTCTATACAAACACACCTAAAAAGGGTAACTAGCATGAATAATTATTAACCACAAAAGTCAGCTACGTTTCAGTACATCACTATGTTATAAAAAATTAAAGAATCCATTAAAATTAATAAAAACAGATAATACTTCTTGACATGTGTCAGTAGCATATTGTTAGAAGTAATATGTACATTTATATCAACAATACAAAATATATAATTAGTTAAAATAAAGAAACAAAATATACATGAATTCATAAAGAATTATTTTCCAGTTCTTCAACAAATGGAGCAAACCAAGCTTTCTTTTCATTATTTTAAATGTTATATTTAATCAACTAAGTGAAAATTCATTGATAATTTTTAAATTGTCAAAATTGATATTGTTAATATAGATAGATGATAAGTGAAATGTTCTTTTAGTTTGGTTTAACTTTAATTTTGTTTCATTAAAATTATGTCTCAAAATATAAAATTTATAAGAGAAATTAGAGCTTATACACATGTATCATGCGTAATTAAATCCATACTCATGTTATTATCCATTTTTATATTTCAGAATTAATCATATTCTACTAGCTCTCTCTTATTTCTCCTATTAGATATTTTTGTCTTTTCTTCTATTTCCTCTCATCTCCTCTCTATATTTTATTTTCCTCTTTCTTTTTCATCTTCTCCCCCACACAAGCATCACAAATTACCAAAATTTCCATTTTTCTTCTCTATATTCTATTTTCGTCTTTCTTTTTCATCTTCTCCCCCACACAAGCATCACCAATTACCAAAATTTCCATTTTTCTTACTCCAGTTTCACCTCCACCACAATGCTAGACTCATCATCTACCACCAATATTATCATCTTCAATTTTTGTAACATTTCTATTTAGGGCTTAGCTAGTGTTTTTCACTGGCACCTTAACCGTCAAAATCACACTGAGCAAAAACGGCAATGGCGATAGGCGCTCCTCTATTCGCCCTCGTTCTACCCAAAAAATCAGATGTAGAAAGGCAGCGAACCAGTGGTGCCACACTCTCTTCTGCACCTCCCGAATCCAAACATAGCAGAGGTGCCTCGACTTTTTGAGTCAAAGTCGTTAGAGGTTTCGATCTCTAATGATGTTAATTCTCTTGTCGACTCTTTGTCCCTTTTTATTGCGGCATCAGGAGTAATATCTAATCATTTCTATCTTTTGCTTGATGCGTAATCCATCCGGTGAGGAAAAATGTGTCATTGTCTCTTCTGTCATGTCTTGATACCACCAAGAATCTCTCTCTATTTGTGGTTAATGTTATACAGGTCAAATTTACGGGAAACCATATTTATGGGAGCGGGAAGATACAAAAAATTGTTAACGGAGTTCAGTCAATCTTGCCTACGTCTCCGGACATGCTACAATTATTTTTATTACCTATCGGGAAATTTTACATGCTCTCAACTCACATTTGATTCCAAATACACTCAAGAAACTACTCCTAATTTCTTACAAAGAACAAAAATATTTTTTTCTTTTCATTTCTCTCATGAGTTTTCTTCTTCTCTTCTCTCTTTTTTGTTTTGTTTGGGATGATCTTAAAAAAAGAGAGAAACCATGTATTTATAGGAAAGGATGAGGCTTGGTGATAACATAATCGTTGACGAATTCTTAACTTACCAGTCTGCTTTCTACAGTTATAGTTACTGTCTGAGCCACCGCACTGTCCTCACCATCCACTCATGAAAAAACGTGCACTAATAATCTCCCACTTGAAGACTAATTTTAATATGTCTTTGCACTTGATAAATGTAGCATGTCTTCCCAACTTGCTATTTCAACATGCCAACTAAGGCTGCACACAACCTCATTTTATCATATGGCACGACATTTTCAGCATGTCTGCCAGAATCTTACTTCTTGGGATCTTCTCAAGCACCAAAATTTCATCTTCTAACGCTGATATGATGAAATGATATCGACGATGTATGTGCTTCGTCCAAGCCTAGTAAATCGTATTATTTTCCAAATCGATGGCATTCTTACTGTCACAGTACAAACACACTTTCCCCTTGGTCATGGACTATCTCTTGTAGAAAAGACTATAACCACATCAGCCTTTTGTTGCCTCCACTACCACAGCATACTCAGCTTCACAAATTGATAGAGATACAAGTTTCTGCAACTTTGAAACCCAACAAATTATAGTACCATCAAAAGTGTAGACATACAAGGTTTTGCTCATCGTGCTGGAAATGTCACCTACATTGTCAGCTTCAATATATCCCTGCAATCCCGTCTCTAACTTCGTGAAACATAGCGCTAACATTGGATTCCCATTTAGATATATGAAAATATACTTAACCGCTTTCCCAATGTTCTTTTCCTGGGTTGCTAATAAACCTATTAACGACTCCCACTTCATGTGTTGTGTCTTGCCTTGTACATCAGGCTGCCTATAACAGAAGCATATGGAAGTTTATCCATATATGCCATCTTGGCTTGCCAGGTGAGTACTGACTGACTTCGCGTCATCCATGTTAAATTTCTATAGGAATTTCTTTACATACTCCTCTTATGATAGCTTCATACCTTCCTTACTTCTACGGATTCTCATCCCTGTAATCTTTCTTGCTTCTCTAAGGTCTTTCATCGCATACTCTGATGAGAGTTTCATCTTCAAGCTATTGATCTCATGCAAGTTCGCTCTCACTATCATCATGTCATCCACGTATAGGAGCAATAACAAGTATGACTCTTCAAGCCTCTTGAAATAACAACAGTGGTCAGTTTCACACCTCAAGAAACCTACACCTTTTATAAAGCTGTCAAACATTTTATACCACTATCTTGGAGCTTGTTTTAAGCCATACAAACTCCTTTTCAGTTTGCAAGCAAGGCTTTCTTTTCCTTTGACCTCAAATCCTTCAGGTTTCCTCATAGAAAATTTCCTCATCCAAGTCACCATGAATAAATGCCATCTTAAATCTATCTCTGAAGATGTAAATCTTCTTGTGCTACCAGCCCCAGCCCATGAACTGTTCTAATGGTCACCAACTTGACTAGAGGAAATATTCCAGTGTAGTCAATGCCTTCTTTTTGTTGGAATCCCTTCACAACAAGCCTCGCCTTATAGTGCTTATTCCCATCAGTTTTTTTTTTAAAAAAATTAGGTACACCCACTTGTTATGCAATGCCTTTTTCTCTTTCAGAAAATCTGCTAAATCCTCATGTGATTGGACAACAACGACTCCATCTCGTCGTTCATTGCAAGCTCCAATTTGATCGACTCATCAACTTGCATAACCTCTTCATAACATTCATGTTCGCCTCTATCTCTGAGTAGAATGTAGTTGAGGGATGGAGTATATTTTAAATGCTTTCTGATGATTCTACTCGACTCTCGCAACTCCACGATTGGTGTATATGGGACCACTTTAGTAACATTATTCTCATCAGCCTCACCACTCTCTTCTTGAGAGATTTCTTCTTATGTTGTTGTCGTATCCTGTTGCAACTCTGGTGTCAAGATATCCCCTCGGTCAACAACTTCTGGCTATTTCCTCTCCGAGCCTTCTCTTAGCTTTGTAAAACCCTTATTCGTTGTCCACAACATTGTTATTGCAGATAATCTTTCAATTTTCATCACCTTAAAAATGGTAACCAAAATCTGTGTTACCATACCCGATGAAGTAACACTTCTTAGACTTTGAGTCAAGTTTAATTCTCGCATCATCATCCATGTGAAGATAACCTAAGCAAATGAATATCTTTAGATAAGAAAGGTTGTCGTCCAAACTTCTTCAGGGATCTCAAATCCCAACGGAACAGACGGTCCTCTGTATATCAAGAAGGTTGTGGTACTAATTGTGTCTTCCCAAAACGTCTTAGGCAATCTCATGTTCCTTTCACGCTTATTCAAGGTTTGGTTCATCTTTTCAGCTATTCCATTCTATTGAGGTGTCCCATGAATGGTCTTCTCCATCTTGATTCCATTATCAGCACAATATCTCTCAAACCCATCGTTGATGTTCTATCCACCATTATCAGACCTTATATACTTCAACTTGAGATTAGTCTCAATCTTATCCATGGTTTCCATATTTTGAAAACCAAGAACACTTCATACTAATTCTTGATAGATTAATGATATATGGTGTTTTGACACATTGTACATATGTTTTCTAAAGTTTTTTAGGTCTTTATCCAATCTTTCTAATCAATTTCAAGTCATTTCAGGTTCGGGGTAGGTATGAAGGCCCTTGGAGAGATATATGAGGAAAAGAGTCAGAATTGGTGTTTCACGAGCAAAACCCATCGGGAGCAACCTGAAGGGTTTTCCCGAGTGAGCGAAGCAACCGACTGCTTGTTCTTGATATTTAAGGAAACCAAGAAACTATTTTGGGATTTTTCCTAGTTTTCCTACCTTTTTATCCCAGCCGCTTGTGGCCTCCATATATACTTTTTACTTTTCTCTTTATTGTTTACCTTAGTTTTTACGCAAGAAACCTAGAGAGCTCTTATTATTTTGGCGACGGCTACTTTGTAAGGGAGAAGGATCTACTCTCTCTTGTTTGAGAAGAAATCATGAACCCTACTTTCTATTCAGTCGTATTTCATGTTCATTCAGTCTCTATCTTTGTGTTCTCTGGTTCCATAGCTGAGTAGTCGGCTTTCTTAATTTAGGGTGTTAGATCTGTGAGCTAGACATATACATTTGATAGTCTTCATTCATTGTTGCGATTAATTCTTATGCTAAACTGATCAATTAGTTTGAGAATCTAGGTTAAATCTATTCATCAAAAGTTTTATAGGTTAGTAGACCTAACATTAATGAGCATTGCATCCATAATCAGCGAAAGTAGATATTAAGGTGTTATGTGAACTAATAAGACTTGATCATTAATGTTTATCATCTAGTCTCGGTCCAAATGAGAGTTTAGGTGCTGGGATCGATTGATAAAAGGTGAAACACCACGAGAGTAGGTTGATATAGTTTGAGTGTTCCGAGTTCTGGACTAGGGCTTCATAGAACTTGAATAATTGTTTGGCTCACAAGTATTTACACCTGATCAAACCACCATTGGCTAGCTCCTTATTGATCTGAAAACCTCAACACAATCTTCTTACTTGCTTGTTATGATTTCTCTAAGTTCATCTCTTATTTTAGCTTGATATTGATCTCATAAAAATAAAGTGTAACAAATGTCCTCCGGAACTGAATCTCAAATACTACATCTACAATTCTTAACTTTGCATTAGTAAAGACACAATTTTAGTGTATCAAGTTTTGGCGTCGTTGCGACCGGGACCAGCTTTTTACCATTATTTTTTCGGTTATATATTTAGTCTAAGACCTCTAACTTTCTCTATCCTATTAGCTGCAGCTAATGTTCCAGGTGCATGACTAGTAAACACACTCGGCAAAAGGCAAAAGGGGAATTAGTTACAGTTAGCAAGCATGAACTAGCAAGGTTAGAAAAAACACACCGACAACAACAAAGGCCAAACAACACCAACATGGGTGATCAAGGCCATCCATATGATCTCGATACTACGATGCAACAAATGCAACAACAATGCAGAAGATGTAGCACACCATCCAAGCCCGGCAGGAAGCTTCTCTACTTGCTACGCAGCAGAAGCAGCAACATCGAGAGCAATCTGCTACAATTTGGCAGAGAAACCTTCCGCGTAACTTCTCCATGATACGTGATCAAATTACCTAGATCTACTGATTACTCTCCAAATAAGAGGTTCTGATGTAGAACTTAGGGATCGAATCCACAGAGAGCGTGGACACACAATAGATTTGATAATCGACTTAATTAAGATAAGAAATTAATAAGACTTTAGAATAAGTACTAAGGAAAGAATTGGTTTGTAAACAAGAAAGGATAATAGTTAGATCTAGGGTTTTCAGGTTGTGAATTATAATGGATAGAAGCTGTTGGGGTCAAAATCGTTTACGACGGAAGCAACGCCTGAAACTTCTCAAAAAAACATCTTCTTTAGAAAAGATGAGATAATATTTTAAAAAAAAAGAAGATCGGGAAAAAAAAAAGTCGAGTTTCATATGAATTTCGAAAAGGACGTATACGGTAAGTCCTCGAGAAAGGTTTCTCTAAGCTTCGAAAAAATGAACGAAACGACTGTAAGGCTCGATCATCAAACTCGCCCGAACGGGTGAGTTGGACCAAGCAAGACGATCAAATCGCCCGTTTGGCGAGTTGGACAAAGCAAGAACTCGCCCATTCGGCGAGTTGGACCAAGCAAGACGGTCAAATCGCCCATTCAGTGAGTTGGGCCAAACATAAACAAGATATTATGCCTTTCGTAGAACCTCGGAGGATCCACCCCTCTTTTTGTCTTGATCAGATTTATCGTTGGGACTTTACGATAAAAACCATGAAGACTCTTTTCCCCGAATGAAGTGCATGGTTATCGTATAAACGGTAGCGATTAACTCAACACCATAGCTGTCTAAACTATACGAGAAGTGTGAACTTCCTAGCTAAAGTGACGTCGTGTAATTAAACGTTCTTTTGAAGAAATAGTAAAAATGTTTAAGTCGAAATATGGCCCAAAGAGGCCTAGAACGCGGCTAAAGACCCACTTGCGATTTCATAAAAAATTGAGCCCAACAATGTTATGACGGCATATCTTTACTCGCATAAGAAGATAAATCTCGTGAATTGGAAGATAAATGTCAAGTTTCCAAGATAATGACGAAGATCGAGATAAAAATGAATATTTCCACGAAGCGATAAACTCGACCTAGGTGCAAAAAGAAAAGAGGGAACCGACCCAGAAGACATATATAAGGGGAGCTAAAGCTAAAGGAGAATGGGATCAAATATTTAGACATAGAGAAGCTCCGTTAGCTTATAAGAACTTAGAACTTAGGTGGCTAGAAGGACAGAGTTATACTCAGACGTTTCTCCATCTTTGTTCGACGATTCTTGTTTCCTTAGACTCTACAACTCATTGAACTTAGAAAACCTAAGCTTTATTCTCGACAAGCTCGTTTTCTATGACTGGCACTCGATTACCAGACGAACTTTCTCCGGAAGTTCAATCTCTTGGTCCACTCATTTAATTGAAATACGTCCGACTTGATCCTCGAAAGGGGTACGTAGGCAGCCTTTCTTAAGGTACAGTCCCAAATCCTTCAAACTTTTTTTTTTCGTTTATTGCTAAGCGAGTTGCAGCCACATAGGTTTCTCTCGACATAGGTGTTAAAGCTAGAAAACGTAGTCTCGTTTTACTGCTTGTGTTATACAAATTCCTTTGTGATCTCGTGTCCAGACAAGCTTCATGTAAGCTTATATCTTTGGAGCGCTCGTATGCAAATTCAAAATAAATATCTATTGTTTTCTAAATTCGTTTTGTTATCTTTTCATGTTTTCCAAGTTTACTCGACTACTTGTCGTTGGCTCTCGCAGAGAATCCGAGACCTTAGGGAAAGTTAAGTTTTTTTTTACTTTCCTTAATTTACGGAAGTCAATGGTGTGAATTTTTATTCCCACTGAAGCCAAAGGGTTTTCAATCATAGAACACAAATTCAGTTAGTAAATATGTTAAGTTATATCTATTGTATGGCTAAGCTTAGAGTCTACAACTTCCGTGTGCAAATTCGGAAGGACCATTGATCGATTGTATGCAAACGGCATCGACCGATGGCTTTCTTAGTCAAGCATTAAACGAACAGATCTGATTGGTTCACTTAGAATCACTAGATCATCCTCTTGATTGTACCTAGTAATTTAAGATCAACAGAATTTGTTCAGGTAACGATCATACTCTCACATTGCTAATTATCCTAAGATCAGAGTTCTAGTTAACTACTCTAGAACATAAGCAATAAGTATAATTCTGATGATAGATCTATAATTACCCTAGCAATTCTATTGTTTGACTACTGCATCAAAACCATTAATAAACCATAAATCTAACAACGTGACTACTCAGACATAGCTAAGCAGAACATAATTATAAACATGAAATAATGCCATAAAATAAATAATAGGGATATAAAGTGGGGGTTCTAATACAAAGCCTGGGAATTCTTGATATTCTCCCCAAAAACCCTAAACTACTATGTTTTTTATGAAAAGTATCAAAGCTTGTAAAAAGTCTCTCTTTGCATAAAACACTAGCAAGACAATATAAAGTAGGGAAAACTCGTCCAATGGCAATCTTGTAATTTATGTGACTTAGAATTCAAGTCGGGTACTTTGTGAATTGGTCTACTGCGTGTCGACTGTCGATCGACGGCAAGTGTGCGTCATTGATCGATGCATTGCTCTGTCTCAACTAGTACTTTGCTGAAATTAACCAGCTATGGAGTTCCTCTCTCTCTGAGCTCCAGAAAACTTGATAATCTCTAAAATGCTCCAAAATGTATCGGGACCGAACAAAACTCTAAAACACATCCTAGACACACATAACAGACTCCAAATAGGGCCTATAATATTGTCTAAAACAGGTAAATATTAGGACCTATCAACTTTCTCGGAGTTAACATTTTGCTTGTCTTCAAACGAAATAAGGGTAAACCTTTGGAAGAGGTTTGAAAACAAAGGGACTAACAAAATTTGTACTTATCATTATCACCTTTCTATGTTGCAACCACATCAAACAAGTGTTAATCTTAGAGAAATTATATATACCTTATTCTAGTATAGCAACTAAATTCATTCTACCAACAACTTAGCAAATACTAGTTTGACTCACGTATCTACTAACCTAATTTCTTACATAAAATTAAGTGAAGGCTTTACCGTGGGAGTATCGATCAGAGGACTCATGGACTCTTACCCCTGTAAGTATTTAACCACACATGTAGTCTTCTCTGATCCCTTTCTTCCCCTTTTTCTTCTCTGTATCTCTTCATATTCTTTTTTTTATAAGTCCAATGAATCAATGATGCTGATACATTCCATCTTCTTCATCTTTCTTTTTCTTTCTCTTTTTTTAAATGTAGGCAAATAATGGGGTTACATGTAATTTACATACCCCACGCTTCCACAGTGTGTGATCATTCCTTTCTGAATTAGAATAATGGGATTACATGTAATTTACCTACCCTCTTCATCTTTCAGGAAATCACCTCAATCTTTTATTTTTATGGATACCGAAGAGAGAGACAAGGGAATCAGAAGCACACAGACGTTTACCATCCAGACTTGCAAGAGGAATCCGAGCCAATGTATGCAAACCCCAAAGCAAGCAAATATGTCAAATTATGGTGGAGGTTAGCTTCAGTTCCTTCAAACTTTTTAAGTAAGTGTGACATAGTGGCATGATGATCCACTTTGATATCTCTACTCTCTTTGCAGTCAACAAATCTATGATAGTGATATATATGGTTAGATAATAAGTACAATTTTAAATCTGATCATAATCCCTTTCTTGAATCAATAAAAATCAATAAAACACATAAGAATAAAACTCAAAATATAAATCAATATCAGTAAACCTCTCCAGACTTAAATAACAGTGTTCCTAGTGGTATCTCGTCTCGGTTCAGTGGGAAAAATTAAAACAGAAGTAAAAGTAATCAGGACAGTCAAAAATACAAGACTCTGTTACGAGTTTCGATAGACGGTAATGTCAATGATATCAACAGATGGTGATCGGTATCGACCGATGTTTGTTCTCCGTCGTCGACTGATGGCTTGGTTCTCGATCTTCCTATTTTTTTAATCATGAAAATAAATAAAAATACGGAAATTAGTAAAAACATGAAAATAAAATAAATTTAAAACATACCTAATAGTGAGTTGCCTCCCATTCATCGCTTGTTTATAGTCTTTAGCTTGACGTTTAGCACTATTTGGACTAAGATGGGGGTAGAGTATCACTTATTGGAAAACATATGTCCACATCCTCTTTGCTCATCTGGAACTAAGTACCAATGAAGCTTCGTATGGATTCTTCACCTCTGGTTCTTTGGATGTTCATGTTCTCCTTGCTGATCTCAGTTTGAATCATCCTCTCCTGAAGGTTGTCAATGCGTTTGTGTAACAAGGCAATCCTGCTATCTATGGGTATGGATATGTCATCCAATCTCCTGGAGATATCTTCCATCATCATGTGATGAGATGCATATACTCCATCAATTTTATCTTCTAGAAGCTTCTCGGTTGCCAACCTCTGTCTAAATGGTCTTTGTGAAGCGATGATCGATGGTCAAGCTTGTTTCTCGATCCATGGTGCTTCGCCTGCTCCATTCGCGTGTTGTCTCTGAATCATCTGATGAGTATAGTCCATATTTTGATTCATCTCCTCCAGTCACGTAGTTAACTAGCTAATAATGTTATTGAATGTGTAATATATATCGTCAATCCTCTTGTAATAGTCATCCATCAACATCTCATAGGCTCTATAGATGCCTTGTACCATGACATCTACTTCTTCTCTGCTGTTTGTTGATGTCTCTGACACAGTCCAATCAAAGTTCTCTGCATACTCTGGCAAATAAAAACGAGTGTGTCCAATGATGTCTACTCTCTGAATAAATTCTTTGATGTCTTCCTTTGACACATTGATGATTTTGCCATCTATGTCTCGTGCATTGCCATATTCATCTCTATAAACTCCACACTCATCTCTGGTTTCCCAACGAAATCTTCTCCTAGCTGGATCCTTATTGGATTTGTACCATTCTGCCAGATTATCACCGAACGATGGTCTAGAGCCATCGTCGATCGATGTCAAAATCCATGTTTCATCAGATCCTTTGAAATTTCCAGCTTCCTCTAGTGCAAGAGCACGATACTTGATTGCTTCATTTTCTAGATAAGATTCATCGTAATCTGGATTAGCCGTATCATGTCCTAGGTTAGGGTTGTCGTTGATTCATGTCAAAGTGTGGGTATCAGTCAACTTTTGGTTAACATCGTCAATCGATGTATTGGGCTGGGTATCGATCGATGATCCATCTTCAAAGTCATTCTCTTTCTCGAAATCGCAGAAACATGTGGCCAAAATTCCAAGTTCATAAACCAAATCAATGAGAGCAGTCTTGGTTCATGTTTGAACAGGCTCATAGTAGTGATTTTGATCAACAAAATATAGATACTACATGTTTGTCTTCATGTTGCATATTGCTTCTACCGTGGCGATGAATTCTCTTCCACGTAGCAGGGATGAATTCTACTCCACTTAGACGTCCAAAACATGAAAGTCTACAAGAATTAGGGCATCACCGATTTGCACTTAGAGGTCTTTGACTATGCCTCCTGAATTCACCTTAGAGCAATCCACAAAAGTGAATTAATCACTAGAAGGCTCTACCATTAAGCTTAGCACCTCTTTCATGGTTCTTGGCATAATTCTTACTGAAGAACAGGTTTCGCAGAGTGCATGAGGTATTTATGTCCATTGATGTTGCAGGGAACCACAAAATTCCTAGGGTTGCTTCTCTTCTTCAACTTAACCCTCTGCTTATCTTTTCCCTCAGCTGATTGAACATTCTTTCAATGTCCTCATCAGAATCTTTAGTTTCTCTGAAGAACATCCACAATCCTTATGTGTAATAAGCTTCCTCGAATGGGGTCTCTAAAGGCATTCTAAGGACTCTCTTAACAAATATTTCAATCTCTTTCTCATTAGGGGTCCCTTCTAAGATGCTTAGGGACCTTCTTCTTTTCTCTAGAATGACTATACATAGCTTCCTCAATTACCATAGTGACTGCCGTCGATCAATGTAGGGTCCGGTTATCGATCGATGTCAATCTCTTCACATGATTCTACGGATTCTTCAAGTACCGTCTATCTATGGTTAGCTGTGGATGTCGATCGATGGTTCTTTGAACATGGCAAGGGGATTCTCACGAGTTTTTTTCCTCCTGGTGCCTAACTTCTTCCACCACTTGCCAAAAGTCATCCTCTATGATGGCACTGACATGGTGCTTCTGTCCATCCTCAATCTTTTCCTTGATCAAGGCTTGTTGTCTCCTCACAGCTTCACTGGTCTGAACCACTTGTTTATCTAGCTTCTTCACATGGGTGTTGAGGGATTTAAATTTAGTGTAAAGGTTGGCAGAAACAACATCAATCTCTCCAATGAATCCGCTGTCATATAGTGCTGTCCCTCCAAAACCTTGTCAGTCATGGCTTCAATCTTGTTCTCCTGGGTATCCGATGGTGTGTTCTGATAGTAAGAAATTCAATAAGTTCTGTTGTTGTTGTAGGTTCTCTACTTTTGCGATCCTTGGTTGTAGTTACTCTTCTGACCATTGCCGTAAGAGTTTTTGTTGCTTTGGTTCCTACATCTCTGGAATCCATTTTCACCAAGAAAGCTCACATCCTCTTCTTCACATTTCTTACTGTCAAATCTTATAGCTTTTTACACCTTATCTGAAGCTAACTTGCTTCCTCATAAACCTCTCAGGATCATTGTCCTTGGTGATGTTGTTATCTGCCAAATTCTGCGTCAATCTTGTAGCCTCTTCTGGACTCCTAGTGCAGAAGTTTCCTTCACTGGCTGTGTCTAAGGCCATCTGGTATGACAGATCAATACCTCTGAAGAAAGTTCTAAGAAGTTGCACTTCCTTGAATCCATGGTGTGGACAATCTCTTTGGTAGGATTTGATATGGTCCAAGAGTTTGGGAAAGACTTTTTAGGCTCCAGTGTGAATGTAGCAATTTTTCTCCTCAATTCCTCAGCTTTGGCATCAACAAAGAAAATACGCAAGGTGTTTTTTGATGTATGTCCAAGGTGTAAGAGATCCAAGTGGTAGCTACATAAGCCAGTATGAAGCATCTCCAACAAGTGAAAATTTGAGAGCTTGCATAGAAGGTAGTCCTCACGGACTCCATTAGCCTTGATGGCAGACACAAGATCCTCGAATCGCTCCAAATGAGCCATAGGGTGGCTCATTAGAATGACCATGAAATGGTGTTTGTGCCACAAATTTGAAATATGTTGGCTTTAGCTCAAAATCGTTCCTACTGGAAAGATGGAGAACGAGTAGCAGATATGTTGGCATAGAATTGATATGGACGATTATAGTCAGACAACGTTCTAGGTTGAGCAACTAGGGCTTCAGCTCCAGCTTGAGCTACAACAACTTCTAATGGTTCAAAGAGTACAATCCCATGATCATCAATTCTCTGACTTGCTGCATTACACATATGACCATCAAGTCAATACATTTCCCCTCTCTCATTCCTAGTCACAATCAGCATAGCAACCATCTCTGCTTGGAAATAACCATTGATCGATGTCTCGGTATTGGTGTCGATCGATTCTGGATGATGAGTGTCGATCGCCAAAGAAGTGTTAGCGTCGATCGATGTTTTTCACCTCTCCTTGTGGATGCTACATTCGATGGATACTGAGTCCTGAGAAAATTAAGTCTTTTTCGTTGTTGCTTTTGTATTGTTGGACATGCACCTGAAAGGCAAAAAAAAATGTAGTAAACTAAAATAAAACCTATACAATACTTAAAAAAACAAAATAAGATGTTCAACTGTATCACCTAGGGATCGAATCCACATAGAGCAAGGGCACACAATATATTTGATGATCAACTTAGTTAAGCTAGGAAATTAATAAGACTATAGAATAAGTAATAAGGAAAGAGTTGGTTTATAAACAAGTAAGTAAAATAGCTAGATCTAGGGGTTTCAGATAGTGAATTATAATGGATAGAAGCCAAGAGATTTTCAATCTTAGAAAACGAATTCAATTAATAAAGATATTAAGTTATATTTATCCTATTGCTAAGCTCAAAGTTTACAACTTTCGTGTGCAAATTCGGAATGACCGTCGATCGATAGATGGCATGCAAACGACATTGATAGATGGCTTTCTTAGTCAAGCACTAAACAACCATATTTGATTGGTTCACTTAGAACGACTAGACCATTCTATCAATTGTACCTAGTAATTTAAGCTCACAGGATTTGTTCAGGTAACAACCCTACTCTCTCAGTGTTTATCCTAAGATCAAGGTTCTAGTTAGATACTCTAGAACACAAGCAATAACCACAATTCTGATGATAAATCTAATAATCAACCTAGAAATTCTATTATTTGGCTAATCCATCAAAACATTAATAAACCCTAAATCTAACAAGGTGACTACTGATGTGCTCAAATTACCCCAAGAGAAACTCTCTCAAATAAGAGATCAATTGCAGTACTTAAGGATCGTATCCACATAGACACGATAACATAATAGACTATCGGTTTTAGACTAAGCTAGGCTAAATCATATAAAGCAATTAGTAAGAAATCAGTAATAAGAGTTTGTTTGTGATGGAAGAGGGATTACTAAACTTAGGGTTTCATTCAGGTTATCTGGATTATAGTGTATATATGCTAAAGGTAACAATTATAGAACTTGAATTCCAGTGCAAGATATCCAACATAAGTAGGAGTTTAATCATATGACATAAGCCCTTGTTCCAACTAGATGTACTTGTGAACTCGGAATGACCATCGATCAATTCTATTGGATTAGCATAGATCGACTGCCGCTTAATTCAAGCATTAATCGATATGTTCACTAGAATTGATATAGAAAATCTTGTAAGTTTTAAACAACCTAGCTGGACAGGATTATGTTCATGTAATTGACCATGCTCTTGCGTGTGCCTAACTATCTATGATCAGGGTTCTAGTTAATTACCCTAAAACACAAGCAGTATGGACAATCCTATTGAAGGATACAATAAATCACCCTAGCAGTTTTATTGTTGGCTAATCCGTCAAAACCCTAGAAAACTAAACATAGCAGATATAACTACTCAAACATGATCAAAGAAACACAATCATAGATGAATATATATAATATAGAAATCAATTATAAAAACGAAATTAGTTCGAGGAGGACTCTAAAGGAGTTCTTCCTTCTTTCCTAACTCTAGAATAATGAAACAAAGAAAGGCTTGTTGCCTAAACAATGGCTTATAAACACATAAATAGGGTTTAAAGTCATCCAAGGGTATTCTGGTAATCTGTGGTGTCTTCTGAGCTTAAGTCGGTCTTGAAACATGTCGGACCTGTCTTATGGTATCTGTGTCGATTGACACTAAGTCTATTTTGTCGATCGACACTCTATCATCTCCTCGACAGTTTCTCCTCGTGAAGCAGACATGCCACTCTTCAGTAAAACGGACATAACTCTAGATCTAACCTTCAGATGGAGCTGAAAACGGTGGAATTGGAAAGATAACTCAAATTTATATCTTGTTTGAAAAGATCAGCTCAATCTCAACGTGGGAAGGTCTCCTTACATAGCTAAACTTATGACGCGTCTGTGAAGCTCTGCATCGCAAAAAGCTCCAGAATCACCAATGTTCTCTAAAACGTACCTTAACCTTAAATACTCTAAACAGACACAAAACACATATAATAGACTCTAAGTAAGGCTATTCCTAAAAGTGATAAATATCAAGCCGTATCAACTACTCAAACATAGCTAAGAGAACATAATCAATAAGCATGAAATAATGCATAAGATAAAGAGTAGAGATAGAAAGTGGGGTTCCATACAGCTTGAGAAGACTTGATCTTCTTCCCAAAAACCCTAAACTACTATGTTTCTATGAAAAGTATAAAAGCTTGTAAAAAGTCTATCTTTTGCATAAAACAGTAGCAAGAGAATATAAAATAGGTAAAAACTCGTCCAAAGGCAATCTTGTACTTTATGTGACTTGGGCTTCAATTCAGGTACTTTGAATTGGTCTACTGATTTACGACCATCGATCGATGAAAAATGTGCGTCGTCGATCAACGCAATGCTCTGTCTCAACTCGTACTTTTCTGAATTTGATCAGCTACGGGTTCCTCTCTCTCTCTCTCTCTCTCTCTCTCTCTCTCTGAGCTTCAGAAAGCTCATAATCTCTACAATGCTCCAAATGTATTTTCACTTGAAAAGACTCTAAAACACATCCTAGACACAGATAACAAACTCCAAATAGGGTTTATGATATGATCTAATACAGGTAAATATTAGAACTATCACCGTACGACGCACTCTGCCATTACTCCTCACCCTCTCTGAGGCATGACTTCAAGATCAAGCATGCTTTGATCGCTCTAGTGAAGAGGAAAGTGTTCCATGGTCTCCCTGCCAGAGATTCCGATGGAGTATATTGAAAGCTTTGGAGCAAGTCTGCAGCGTTACTCGAGTAAATGGAGTACCAGCAGACTACATCAAGTGCATGCTCTTTCCGTTTTTGCTTGATGGAAAGGATGCATGCTGTTAAATTCTCTCTTACCTGTTCTTTTACTTTGTGGGAACATGTCCGATCAGCGTTCCTGAGCAAACTTCTACGCAAAGGCAAAGACTGCAGCATGAGGAACAAGATCTCCTCTTTCAGGTAGTTCACTAATGAGCCTATTTGTGACGCATGGAGCGTTTTCAATGACTACTGAAGAGAATGCCCTCACCATGGATTTGTGATGATTACCTCCGGGATTTTTCTATAATGGGGTTGATTAGGAATGCCGAAGTGCTCTGAATCTGTAAGCAAGGGGACTTCATGAATCGGACAACTGAGGGAGCGTTTGAATGATTGAGAACATGGAAACTAGCTAGCAATAAGATCAGGAGAGCGGTCGCTCCAAGAATGTAACAGTATTGACACTCAGAAGATAGATTGATTGGCAGCCAAGGTTGATCAGATGCTTAAGAACAATCAAGGGCAAGTCTACATTATGGAGGAAGCGACAACTGAGCAGATTCAGATCATTCAAAAAATCGGCTCTAGATACTGAAATGCCAGTAGATGATAAGAAGGAGGTTAGCTATGTGAACATCTAAGGGTATAACAGAACATGGGATACAGTCAGAACACCGCCAGTCAGAACGCCCATACACAGGATCTGGATACCAAAAGGAACTTTCGCAAGGTTTCCAAGGTTAAACCTTTGTTTTCAGTCAAGCAGATAAGGGTTCATTGGTCAGAATCAGGATCAGTACAGCAGAAGCCGCAGAGAAACTAGAAAGCTGCTCCAGCTACACGAGCGGTCCAAAGGATGAGATGAATAACCTAAGAAACATGATGCATCAGCTGCTCCAGCATCAGCAGGTTCATCTCAAGGTGCTGAATCAGGTTACTGCAGATATCAACACCAGGATGGACACATGTTCACCGAGATGAATACAAATATGATCCTATGAGCAGCCACATGCGTAGGGTTGATGTTCAACTTGCTCAAGTGGCTGAGAGTGTCAGAGGCAGCAAGGGACGCTCCTTGGAAAACTGATAAAAATCCTTGGGCTGAGAACTGTAATGCAATAGAGTAGCTGTTTTCGAGAATACTTTAAGCCAGAAGAAAGAACGGAGCAGCCAGCTAGTGCTGAGCGTCGCTCCTAGAGAACTGTTGATACTCCATCAATCATTCTATGATCTAAGGTTCCCTATCATGTTCCACCTAGACATCTGATGGATCCATTAGTGGCTGAGCAGCTGACTGGATTAGGAAGATGGTGAGAGGCTTCCTAAAAGATCTCATTTGAACACGCTTGGGAGATTCGACCATTGCATATGTTCTTCAAAAATTACAGAGAGACTCAAGAGGAAATTAAGGGAGTCATTACTGAAGCATTGACACAAATCAATGAAGGTATTTCGTAAGGTTGGTGGCCATGAAATTTGCTTTACATGTTCATCGCTAGAGTGGAATTTAAGGAGCTCTTTGTGTTCTGGGTCTAGTGTGATCTTGTCTCGAAGACGATTGTAGAAGGGCATTGTG
>CAJHQP010010177.1:0-19582 GCA_905132765.1 Moricandia arvensis
TGCGGATTGGATGTCAACGTCACGATATACGGTGACTATTTCTCAAGGTTTCGGCATTGTCGCAACCTTTGTATCGACGCATCCGAGCTTTGCTCTGGATTCGTTGTCCTTCTATCTTAGAGCGTTTGCTATCTTCTATGTTGTATTGACTGTTGTTTGGAGATTTCTTAACAACTTTCCTTTTAATTGTAGTTCAGATGTTTAAGTATAAATGAAAGTAGTGTTCCAAAAAAAAAATTCTATTAATATTAGATTTTATTATTTTATCACCAATATTTTAATATAGTTTTGTTTTATACACAAAATTAAAAGAAAATAAACACTTTTATTTTAAATTATATTTAAAATTATAATTTTAGATATATTTTATATGTTTTTTGTTAAATATATAAATATATATATTGTATATATTTTAAAAAATCGAAATAAAATTTTATAATTATTAAACATAAAACTAAACAGTATTTGTAAACTTCGGAGATAACAAAAAGGAAACAAATGGTATTAAGATCAAAAATTTATAATTTAAAAAGAAATTATATAAAATTTGAAAATATTTTGAATAGTAAAATTGTATAATTAAAATATAAAATTAAATTAAATTGTAATACTGTTATATTTATATTATTTAATATCATATTTAAATATATTTATTTAATGATGATGTATAAGTTATTACCTTGTTTTATAAAGCCTACCAAAATACAAATCATCATCAAATATAATTTCTATATTACATTTAATCATAAACTATATTATCAGTTTTACTATATCATATCATATTTTTAGTGGAAATGATTGTATAAGTGATATGTGTTAAGTCACTTTGTAAATTTTATTTACATCGAAAATTGGAGTTGATGAGGGCTGCCTAGGCGGCGGAATTTTAGAACAAGGGTAAATAATAATGTAGAGGAGATCTTAAATTCGTTACTTTTGCTCTTAGACATATGCCGACTTCATGTCCAGAATTAAGATGGACCCCTGAAAATTCTACCAAAAGCAGAACCAATGAAATTAAAGTCGAAAAACAAATCCATTATCAGGTTTGTGAATTTGACCATTATGTGATGATGTGATCATTATGTGATGATGGGACGAGAACATGTTCGGTAACATTTTCCAGAAAAGATTTGAAGAAATAATACAACCAGATAACACTATTGTTTGTCTAGGTATAACACGAACGTGGAGCACAAACAGAAAAAATATTAGGGTAAATTTCTCAAATAAACTTTTTTGAAGTTTTTGTCACAAAACTAATCTTTAAGAACAAAAATGACGAAACTAGTTTTTTTTTTATTTTTAAAAATTAATATTTTTTTTTTCAATTTTAAACCTCAGTCTCAAAACTCTACCCCATAATTTTAAATTTTAAATCTAGATTAATTGACCCAAAATATATAAATATAAATTTACATCTTTTAATAAAAATTATTTTTATTATTTTTTTTCTTTAAAAATTATTTTTGTGATACAAACTTTTTTTAGGTCAGTGACTATGGTATTTTCAAAATTTATTAATTAGTGGGATATATACGAAACCGCATATTTGACTTTGGTAGTATCAAATGTTCGTGGCTTGTTGGTTGTTGAACTCTTTTATTATTTTTATTTAATGTCTTAAGGGTAAGACTTTTGTTAGTTATGTGGTATGGTTAGTGGTTTATAGCTGATGTTATCAGATCAGAGTAAGACGTAATGTAAACCATCTCCTTAAAAAATCATATCTCCTCGTGAGTGTTGCCTAAAACTTAGATCAATAGCCAAACAAGATAAGGTATATTATTGGTCCAACAATTCAATTCAGTTATGATGAGAAAGGTAAAATAAAACCTAGGTGTGGTTGGTCTTGTAACATTCATATTGGTTCTGTTTAATGTATTATCAACAATTAGTTCTATAATTTAATTATAAAGTGACTAATTCTATAATTTAATTACAAACTGATTAATTCTTTTTAAATTTTATTTTGGATATTACCTTGACTGAGACCCAACTAATCTCCTAAAGAGACTGTACCAATGATTAATATGGCTCCAGGTTTTCTAATGAGATATACGACATTACTTCATTTGCTTCAGATAATCAAATTTTATATTTTTCGTTTCAAAAACTGTAAAAACCAACGCTAGCATATTTTTTTGTTATTGTCTTCACGAGAGAAACTATCCACACACATATTTACATATAAGTTTAATTTTATTAGGTTGTCTTATTTGATTAACAATTCACTCACACGGCAAGCTCAAAAATGTCATGGATCATGTTCAAAATTTTAATATAAATCATATATGTGTGATTTTTTCACAAATAAGTGTCCCTCACTTGTGAAAATTTCCCGTAGACGATAATTACCATTAACAGAATACATATATCTTATGGATGAAGATTCAGATATTGAATGTGAAAATGGAGTAGAACTGGTCGGTCTTAAATAATAAGAACATCATTATTGGTTAAATAATTCTAGAGTATTTGAACAAATACAATATTAACGTTTATATTATAGCATAGTTATTTAATTTGAATCAATCACAAAAAGAGGCACGTAAGTTTTTACCAATTTCTTTTTGATGTGAACACTGTTTTTTGTTGATATATAATTTGAACATTTCAACAAACAAAAAAGACATGTAGAAAATATCTCACATTTTCATTATATCAAAAAATAAATATCATTTCTTATCTTTTTTCTTTCTAATTTTTATTTTTCAAAATTTAGTTTTAATAAATTTTTTTTTGAAAAACTATTAATGAAAATAGTAATAATACTGTAATTTTGGAATTATATCCCTTTAAATTTCTAAGTCGTTAGTCTTCACCACATCTAAACGTGTTACGTGGATTCAAGTCGAGAAGAACCCACAACATCATTTTCTTGCAATTCCTAAGATTGTTTATGATTGCAAGTAATGCAAATAATAATATTATTAAAGCACAATTACTATTATTTAGTACGGGAAAATGAAAGGGGCCAACCACTTAACGAATTTTCTTTTCTAATAGTTAGGAAATGATTCGTTCCATCTAAATTAAAAAAAAAAAAAAAAGAGTTAGAGGGTTTAGAAAATTTGGTGGAGGGACCAAACACTGAACACTCCAGCAAGTCAATTTTACAATCTAAGGTCCACAATATTTCATTTTCTCCGTCACATGTTTGACATTTTTGTCCCAAAAAGGTCCCACTTATTTATATTTTTATTTTATTAATTCACTATTTGCATATCTTCTAAAAACTGATATCATCTATTATTGAAATCATTATTATTTTGACATTTCCCCACAAACTAAATATATTAAATTTTCATTATACCTCTAAAACTGACTATTCATATATGATTATATTTCTTTATTTTTATTAGTTTTTACTTATTCAATATACCAAAATTTGAATTAAAAATCTAAAGAACAACTTTGAAACTGAAAATGATGTTAGTATAATTTGAAATGTATAGACTATGGAATACTCAATTTGAACTCAGCTATGTGTAAGTCCAAATGAATTGGAATTCTACACAACTCGACCTTAAAAAGGCATGGTTATATGATTCTTCCATAGGTCATTCTATTTATATATCTACGTGTAAAAGTGTTACAAAGATGATTAGACAGTTATCTTAAGTTATTAACTGTTGCGTTTAATTGTTATTGACATACAAGAACAGGCCCTCTCAATCAATGTTATCAAGAAACAAGAAAACAAGCTTTTCAACAGATCAGTACATTATATTATACGACCTCTTCCCATAGATTAGACTCATAAACTATTCTACACTCAAAACTCAGCAACCGCTTTTAATGCATTAAGAAAACGCTCAGTGAGCGGTTTGAGCCACTGCCGCTCCAACCACTGGACAAACACGGTTATTGAGAGCAACAAGAAGGGGAAAAAAAGAGATATAACAAAATCTACAGTTGAAAATCATCGGTACATTGGCCGATTTGTTTAGCCACCACGGTGAGCCATTCTTGAGAAGTAGTTGAAGTCATGGTGTTGAACTCTTAGCTGTTTAAGCCAAGAATCAGCTACACTTAGAAGCGACAGAACTCGTTCTTGATCCTGACCTTGATCATCTTCCGAGAGCCAAACATTGCCTTGCATCTTGTGCGTGGCTAACCCGAAAGGAACCAAAGTTACACCTTCTCCTTCCTTCCGAGTCCTCTCCTTTTCCCCGCCATTTTCTTCTGGCTCCATATCTGTATACCAGGAGACCATAACAGTTACAAATAACACATAGAAAGACTTAATCAGAGAGGGTTGACAAGATTAATACCTTGGAAAGAAGATGAAAGAGTGTGATAAGTGAGGAAACAAGTAGACAAATCTTTGATGGTTCTTCCCATTGGTATATGATAAATAGGGTACCACGCTACAGCCATCCAACTAGCCGGAGAAAGATCTACGCTTCTCAGTGACATCAATCCAGGGTACCTTTGAGCCAGTTCATTGATCTATAACCAAAACCAACATGTGTCATATTCAAGTCTTGAATATGAGATATCATTAGCTGCTTGAGGCATTGAGTTTACCTTATCCATGAGAGGAACGCGAGCATATGGAGCTGATCTCTCAAAATGTTGCAGATAAAGATAGCCCAACCGATCATTCGGATGCAAAATAGCGTCATGCTCAAGTCCTTCATCAGACGCTGCACTTCTTGAAAGCTTATCACTCTCACTCTCTTCACTATATGAATCGCTAAACGAGCTTTCTCCATCTTCAGACTCATCCCTAAAGGACTCAAATGATTAGATCATTTTCAAATCTCAACAAGAAAAGGGTCCATATGATCTATGTATACCTTAAGCGGACCAAGGAAGAGCGAGAGGTGAAGATCTGGATAGCAGAGAGATAAGGAACATAGTACTGAACAAGAGACTCTCCATTAGTGAGACGAATGGGTACACCAGCTCCATAAGCACTCCACTCATCGTAACAATCCCAGAGATCACTCAGTCTGAAATACTCAACGTTTTCTCTCTCTGGTTGATGCCAAATCCGATTCAAACTCCTAATCTCCGTCTGCAAAAAAAAAACTTTGTTAGTATTGCATCACAACTGCCATTAAAGAGAAGAGAGACACGTAAAGAACGTTTCAAACCTTGGGGAGAGATTGAGGTGGCACTACAGGTGTTGTGCAATGAAGGAACCGGTCAAGGTTCGATTTTTTCATTGACCCTTTTCCAAACACCATGATTCCTCTATATATATATAGAGAGAGAGAGAGATTGTGTTTCTTGCTTCTTGTCTGAAATGTCCCAGAAACAGAGAAGAACGATAGAGAAACAGAGAAGAAGGACAGAGAAACAGAGAGGAAGAGAGAGAGAGTTTAAGAGGGAGAGACACGCAAGCGAGTGTCTGTGCTTTGACGTTAGGACAGCTGAATTTAAGGGAAACGGAAGTTATGGACATTAATATTTTTTATTATGAAAAAAAAAATTGAAAACGAAATCTACTCAGTTACTTGCAGAAGAAAGAAAAGTCTTTTATATTTTTATTTTTTAATTTTCTGTGGTGAGAGCTGATTTTCCGGTTATTTGTTTGTTTCTATGTTCGAAAATAACGAAACGAGAAAACAATGTAAAGGCGCGATTTTTATTCTTCAATGCCACACATAGTTCGGTGATAACGGACTTTCAAAGCTAGAAAACGAAAGAAAATACCTGAAAGAGATGAGAAAAATGCAGACTTTGACAAGAAAATAAAATACCCAATTTCTCAAACAAATGTTTTTTCCTTTGTGTTTGATGAAGAGAAGTAGTGGAGAACAATTTTCTCGGAAAATTTCTTGAAACAAGGGAAAACTAGAGGATACGAAACAGAGATGTGTTATATATAAGATGAGGAATATGATCGATTCTCATAAAAAAATTATTTCTTTTGGGTTTTATCTTTTTTTTTTTTGATTAAGAATACAAAAATAATTAGTAAGAAAAAAAAATTGAGATAAAGTAGGTTCTGAAATTAAGAGTAAACAGCTAATCAAAGATTATCTCAAAGTTTGACGATTTTCCTCGTCCACATCCTCACGCGGTTTGTTATTTTATTTCCAGAACGACTCTTTCATGTTGGATTAGTAGATTATAGAAAGAGAAAACCTAATTAATGGTTAAGTACACTTAACAACCTTCTACATAGAATAGAAAAGTATATTAGGCTGCCTAACTTTTTACCAGATGTTTTTTTTAATACTCCTCTTTCTAAAAAAATAGTATATGTTTTAGAGTTTTCATATTTATTAAAAAAAATATATAAATTTTTAATTATTAATATTTTATTATTTTTTTGTAATTAATTATTCTCTATAAATTATAATCAACAGAATTTTAATAAATATTTTGAATTACATTTTATTATTGACTAATACATTGAAAATGTAAAAAAAAAATTTGAGATAACTTTTTGGGAAAATTGTCAAATATGACTCAAAACTTATTTGATTGCAAAAGTAGACCCAAACTTGAACCATATGCAAAACTAACTTAAAAGTTTAGTGAAATTACAGTCAGTCCCTTGTGACCAAACAAAAAAACAAAACTAATTTTTACGAAAATAACTCAAGTAAGTTTTCTGAGTCTTCTGAAGACGACTTACAAGTAGACAACTTACTAGTAAGTCTTTTGGTATCGTTGATCTTAAAAATAATTTATCAATTTTATAAAAAAATATTCTGATAAGTGAAAAATTGAAATAATGTAATTATAAACAGTTGTAAGTAATATAAAATAATATATAATAAAACTGAATATTTTTCAACATAGATGAGTGAAAATAGTGAGGCATGATATTCTTTAGTTTAGGGTTTGTCAACATATGTTGTAGCTTTTTATGTATTCTTATGGTTAGATTTTGGAAAGCTTAAAAAAATTTTTTAATTAAATTTTTACTTATATTTGTTTAATTATGTGCATAGTAAACACTTATTAAATTTAATTTGATTTTATGAAGTGTTTAGCTAGTTAATTAAGTTTAGGGTTATACTTAGGGTCTAGACGACTTACATGTAAATCGTCTAGGAAGCCTTCTATTTTAGTTTTCCGCTAAAAATATTTTAGTTTCCCGCTAAATTTATTTAGTTTCCCGCTAAATTTATTGAAGTCTTCTGGACGACTTACAAGTCGTCTAAAAAAGACTTCCTAGCAGACTTACTTGAAAGTCTTCTGAATCAAAAAATATTTAACCTAATTGAAATTTTTGTCTCCCTATATAAAAAAAATTTACACATTCTTTCTCCTCCTCTCAAATGGCTGCAACAAAAATGTATTGTTTCCCATTCTAAAACTCTCCAACCTCTCTCTAATCTCTTTGAACTTATAAACACCTATATCAATTTATTATTTTTTTTCATGTCTTTCTCACTAATCTCTCTTTTTTTGCAGATGTTTCATCACACAGTTCTCATCTTCCACTCATATAAAGGTAGATCTATTAATTTTATATATGTATTTTTATGTGTTCTAAAAGTAAATCTATCTAATATTCCACTCATTTTCTCAGTTTTTAAGTCATTTGAACGTTTTTGGATATGCAGGTTTTTCAGATCTGGAAAACTTCCCAAGAAATCTTCTAGACGACTTACAATTAAGTCGTCTGGTAAGTCTTCTCGCTAGAAGACTTCCAAGAAGTCTTCTGACGGAGTCTTCTTCCATATCAAGTGGAGTCCAAACTTGTCTTTGTATATGAATGATCTATAATAGTTTTGTTTGTGGTCTGTATTGTGATTTGCATGTGTACTTCTTTAGTTGTGATTTTTTTTGTAAATTTGAAGAGATATTAATGAAATTTTTTGATAAATATGTTCATTTTACACAATATTATCTTGCCAAAATTACTTGACATAATTGAAGTTATTGATACAACTTCAATAGCAAAACACAATAACACAAATTTAGTACAACTAAGAGAGAAGAATTCTCAAGAAAACTTAGTCAAATTCACAAAAGATAAAACATTACATAAGTTCAAAGATAGAACACTTTCATTAGAAGTCTTCTAACCTTTTGTACTTAAAAAACATCTAAGGTACATTGAATGCAATCTTTCAAAAATTATTCTCCATATATTGCATGTAACTTACGCAACATCTGCAAAAATTCAAAATAAAATACATAGGTAAACATAGAGAAAATGAAAGTTTACTAAACAATGACGCAGACGACTAATGGTTAAGTCGTCTGGAAGACATAAATGACTTACTAGTAAGTCGTCCAAATAGGTCATTTTTGCAATTGACTTTAAAATGTGACAATTTACTTGTAAGTCGTCCATATTTGTTTGTTAAGAAAAAAATTCTAGACGACTTACCAGTAAGTCGTCCAGGATAAACGGGTTAGTTTTGCATTTGACCGAGTTGTGTCAGATATTTGACTTTTCCTGGACGACTTACCAGTAAGTCATCTCTAAGAAATAAAAAATTTCAATATTATGTTAAGGTTAGATGACTTATATGTACGTCGTCTCAGGTTATTTTGCAATTCGAAAATAAAATTTAAATATTTAACTTTTCCCAGGCGACTTAGTTGAAAGTTGTCTAGGTAGAAGACTTACTTGAAAGTCTTCGAGATAAGCAAGATTTGACCAGAATCTCAGAAAAAAATCTGGACGACTTTGCTTATCCTGGACGACTTTCAAGTAGGTCGTCTGACTGGACGACCGACAAGTAAGTCGTCTGGGAAAAGTTAAATATTTAAGTTTTATTTTCCAATTGCAAAAGTAACATGAGAAGACTTACGGGTAAGTCGTCTAGATTTAATAAAATATTTGAATTTTTGTTTTCCGAGAGACGACTTACTAGTACGTCATCTAAGAAAAGTCAAATATCTGACACAATTCGGTCAAATGCAAAACTAACCCGTTTATCATAGACGACTTACTTGTAAGTCGTCTAGAATTTTTTTCTTAACAAACAAATCTAGACAACTTATAAGAAAGTCGTCTGTTTGCTTAGAAGACTTACCATTAAGTCTTCTACAACCAGACGACTTACAGGTAAGTCTTCCACGCGAAAAAAATCTGAAAAAAAATTCAATTTCATATCTTTAACTAGTGAGATGACTTCCTAAGCACACATAGTCTTCTCCAACCACCCAGAACTTCAAACGAAAGTAACCCATGAAGAATAGTATACTTGAATGGCTCTACCAAACATAAAAATTTTAGAATAAAAAACTTGAGTTTTTTGGATGAATATGGAGACAAAGTTAAAGAGATGTTATTTTTAGTTCATAACAATTAAGAAAGAGATAGTGTCAATCAATTTTAGGTGCATTAAGAGCTTCAAATTAGTTGTTCATGGTGGTTGGGTATTGATGGCAATGACAATCTTGTAAATACTTGAAGATGATGAAGTTGAAAGAGTAAAAGAGCTATTTTCAAAAAAAAAAAAAAAATTATGGCATTTTCGTAAATAATGTGAATATATGGTGTGAATAAGACAAAAAAATACAAAAAAGAGAAAGGTTAGTTTTGTGTTTGACTTTCAAATTGGCAAATAACCCTAATTTTTTTCTAGAAAATTGATATTTTCGTAACGGAGGAAGTACTATGTTCTACTTACGATTTTGATGGGCTATCGTAATGCAGTGCGGTTCAGGAAAAAAAATCAAAACATTAAACACATTTTTAAAATATATAGTATATTTTAAGTTGAAATTTAGAGTAATTATTAAAGCATTAAAATCTATTTTAAGATAATTATGAATAATCAAGTAGAATATTTAGATAATTATTAGTTTCGGTTAAAATATTTATTTTTAGTGTAAGCACGATGTTAAAATTTAGAGTAATTATTAAAGTATACTTCATCTGTTTCACATTAAGTGTCACTATAATTTTGTGCACACAGATTAAAGAAATAATTAATTTCAAATATTTACTATAAAAACACAATTATATATATATATATATATATATATATTTAACCATATTTCAACCAATAGAAAAATAAATTGCATTATAAAATTAATAAATTTTAAACGACATTTATTTTGTAAAAAAAAAATCTCTACAGTGACACTTAATATAAAACAGAGGGAGTAAGGACTATTTTAAAATAGTACTGAATAATCAAGTAGAATATTTAGACAATTATTATTTTCGGTTAAAAAATATTTGTTTGTAGTGTAAGCACGATGAATTCTCTATAAGACTATTCACTACCATTTGATTCTTATGGAAGGTAGTTGTCTTCATGTATTCATGATGATTCAGTGAATAAAGATATCACTAGTCTAGTATGAAAAACGAGCTTTGTTTTGAACTTTCTAACTATGACATTGTAGACAAAAATATTGAATATATAAATGACAATAACTAATAGATATATTAAGAAAATATGTAGATAATTATATTTGTATAACTTGAGGAGATGTGATGATGCTCTAATAGCATCTGCAACCCAAACCTTTATTTTAAGAGGAGCAAAACTATAAGGATTTGAGGACTGACTGTTACAACCATGAATCATCAAAAAGAAATTTAAAAGTTTATTCATTTACATTATAGTGTTTGACACTAAAATTATTTATAATCATAAAACTTCAAAACTCATATTAAACATCCATTTAACATATTATACAACACTCAATATTACAATATTATATAATAGAGATAATATTGTGTGAGCTTTATTTAATGTATTTTTATATTGTATGAACTTTATTTTATTGTTATGTATTATTAATTATAATATATTTTATTTTATTTTTGTGTAGTTAAGTTATTTAAAATTAATTTTAATATATGTGTTTATGAAAATTAATAATTATAAGGATCAAACGGAAAATAAAAAAATACTTTTTAGAATTTATAATTTATTTGGAATGACAAAAACTTAAAAATTTGAAGATTTTACGTTGGGTTAGAGATGTTCTTGTGTTTATGTTCTACCAGACATGTTACAATAACACACATATTATTATTTTATTTTAAAATTATGGCAAAGACTTTATGATTTGTTTATTTGTAAAACTAAAAAATAATATTTTTGCAGATTGTCTTCGTATAACCATGATTTTTATACCTAGTTTGTAACTTTGTAATATGGTACTACTGATTCAAGTAACTATATTATGGGATATTTACTAATTAAGACACTTTTATTGACTTTCTTTACGGAAAATAATTGTAATATGATAGTTCCAAGAGATCGCGTCATTGGACTACAAAATAAAGATTCTGTTAATCAAATGCCATGTAAGTATATAATTTCCCATCCTACAAATGTTGCGACGTAGACAATCGAAAAATGAAAACTTAATGAGCCAATTAATTAATCAATTAGGTGTCTGGAAATAGTTGAGGAAAATTAAGTATGCGTAAGATCACATTATTGTAGTCTCAAAAAAAAAAGTATCACATTACTGAAAATAAAAACAAAATTTGAATGCCAAAGTTACAAAAAAAAATAAAAACAAAAATAAAAGCATCACGTTAATGAACGGTACTACAACGGTAGTCATCACGTGTAAGAAATGTCAATTACGTGGAAATGTACCAACTTGGTTACGAGCTCTATCCCAATCTGAAAAATAATAGAAACAATATTGTTAAATATAAATCACGTAACCAATCTTCTTATTTTTTAATTTTAATATATAGTTTTTTTGGAATATGTGGTTTTGGCGTTTGCTCCATGTGGTAACTTTTGTGGTGGCTGGGATCACTATCGGAATTTGTGAACTGAAAACGAAGGTGATGGGAGTGACGGTGTAGTGTTTAATTTTGCCACGTGGCAAATCCATATCGTAGTAGGCTGAGGAATGAGGATGAAAACATAATAATATCTCTGCTTATTAAGACAAGATTTGGGCCTTATTTTAAGTATTCTAAACTTATTTGTTTATCTTTCAGCCCAACTAGGTCTTATAGTTGCTTTAGGCCGGATCAACTTCTCTTATCGGTCTTGTCCATGACTTTAGCCAAATGTTACGGTTCAACCAACCATTTCCAGCTGTATATCTTTTTTTATTATTATTTTGTTTCTCCAAAAATCTAAGATAATCAATTAAACTAGTTATACTAATTGTATTATATTGTAAATTTATCATTACTTTATTATGTTTTTATTTTACATCGAAATCTTTTCTCAATCAGTTTTCATTCTTCTAATTTACAATTCTGTCACATATAAAATTCACCTTAATCTGAAATCAAATTATATATTCAGAGTATGAGATTCACAACAAATAAAAACAAAAAAAATATTAGTAATATAACTAGAACGAGTATAACTATAACAAATAAAACATATATAATTAGTATGATTAATTCAACTATAACACATGTAATTAATATACCTAGAAGATGTAATTAGTATGGCTGGTACATTAAAAATGTGTATAACTTGTAAAATTCATACAATTAAAATTAGAGGTCAATATCGGACCTGGACCCCAGACCTGGACCCCGGACCTGGCTCGTTAGAGATTTCTGCGGGCGGGCTTGGGCCGGCCTATAGTAGGCCCAAAAAAGAGTGGGCCTCACGGGCATGGATTGTGCGATATCGAGCCGAAAACAGGATGGACCACAAGTTTACTTGCGGGATTCTGAAGACTCGCAAACCCTAGCTTCATTTCGTCATTTCACCTGCAACAAACGAGAGAGAGAGTGAGAAAAAGTAAGGCGATTCGGCGGTCTCTCTTCACCAACGAGTTTTGGAGCTCCGGTGATGGTTGTTTAAGGTTCGTTGATGCTTTCAGTCGCTGGAGCTGGATCTTCTTCTTTGATACACCAGATGAAGTTTTTGAACTCTCTTTCAATCGAAGAAGAAGATCTAGCTCCGGCGATGGGATCTTCAGCGACATTGGTTCGAGACTCTCCTTCTCTCCACGCATGTCACAGCCGTGACTCAAAGGTAATGAAAAATTCTTGTGGTTGTTAATCGATTTATATTCTCTGGTCTAACTCACCATTTTTACCTTTTCAGGTGGTTTCTCTTCAATCAACCACCAGAGCTTCTATTTGAATTACATCCACCACCGGAGCTTCTATTCTTCTTAGATCCACCACTAGAGCTTCTCCTTTGATGTATGCATGGTTGTCTTCTTCTCTTCTATGGTTATGTCTTTGATTAAATGTATTTTTGCTATTAACAGTCTCTATGGTGATGTGTTTGATTAAATGTGTCTTTGCTTTCATGTAACAACAGTGTAAATCGACATGTATGTAGTCTGAGGTAACAATCTCAGTATCTTTGCTTAGTTTTGTATTCATTGTGTTTTGTAGATCGACATGCATGTGCTTAAATGTCTTTTTTGACTGAATAAGTGTAGTAACTTATCTGATACTGATACATGTACCTTGTTGTGTTACAAGAATCTGAATAAACTGATACTGAAGTTTTGATTGCTTAAATATAGTTTATAGTTCGTTGGAGCAGGCACAATGAAAGATTATACATCTTGCGGGTTGTCCCGTGAAGGCTGTACTTCTAGCGGGACTGGTTTGGTCACTAATTTTCAGATATTGCGTCCCGTGCGGGACAACCCGCCGTGACCCGCTCAGAGAAGAACGCACAACAATAAAGACAAGACGGGAAGACCAATTTGACAACACTGATTAAAATTAATATAACTAGAATAACTCATGCAATTTGAACGTGTATAACTAATAAAATTAAAACACACACAACTAGTACAACTTTGCAATTAATATGAATGCATTTTGGATTTTTTCTTCATAACTACTTAAATTATGTCTAGTTGAATTGTTTTCCTTGTGTTTCCAACTCATTGAGGAGGGTTCTCCATAATATTTGATTTGGATAATGAATTATTTTATTAGTTGTATTTATACAATTAGTACTAGTTTATTTTCAGAAAAAAAAACCATCTACATTTTTTTCTTTTCAAAACCGAATAAAGTAGATGCGGAGCTGGAAAACTTACAGTAAAAATATACTGCAAAATATGATGTAGAAGCCATCACCTACGAATCCAAATGGGATACATAATAAACATTCATGTTTGGTGTTTGGATCACAAAAATAGTAGTTCAACTTGTACAACTGATATAACTACAATAGTAGTATTATTACTTTATTACTAGTTTAGCTTTGGCAATAGGGGCTTCTCTTCAGCCACAAATGTAGTGGAATCAGATGATGGCTGAAAGATCAGAACCATGTCCCCAAAGAAACTTCACAGTAAGATCATCATGATCAGATCAAGACAATAAGAGTATAAGTCTTATGGTAATGTGAATACAGAGACTGATGCAGAGGATGAAAAAACTGTAGGAGATCAAAACTGGTTGGGGCTAGAAGGTGTTACACGAACTCACTCGTTCAGCTTTTGCGATAATCTGAAGAAAAGACTTGAGATTAGACACTATATTGTTTCTAAGAACTAATCTTGAGAAAACTGTACTTTCTAGTTCTTATGCCTGAACACTGTGAGCCGCTCAACCTATGCTTTATTGGCTGGTATCTCGTGTTTGATGCATTGCACACCAGATTTGAAATCAAATGTATATATTTACATGTTTCAGTTTCTATTTATATAAGAGAAAAAACTATGCTTGATGTTCTTCATCACTTGGTGCTTGCAGCCTAGAAACTTGATGCTACATGCAGATATATCTTCTAGTCCTGTCAAGTACTAAGCAGTTTAGAAAAGCACTCATGACAAACATCCAAATGCTCAAGATTGAATATTCTAAGACAAATTCTTGAAACAAACCTCAGTATTGGTGTTTGTTTCCCCTGTTGTTTGCGCCTCTGCTTTTTCATTTGAGTAACTTCAAGAATTTAAAATGATAGTTAGCACAAAAAAAAACTTATCTCCTCTTCATGACAGGACGTGCAATGTGTTAAAAACAGATTGGAAACAAAAGGTTAAAAACTCACGTTGACAATATAGTGACCCAAATGAGTTCAATACAGTCCACCCAAAGAAGCCTTTGGTCTACAGGAATTACACCATATGTAACCAAGTGAGCCAATGGCCAAAGCTTCCACCCTGCCTGCACAATCAAAATTAAGACAAGAAAAAAACATTTAACACTCAAGTTTTATGCTGATTATTATGAAGACAAAAGGAAGGTAAGATTATTACAGTGATCATTGGCCAAAACGTGGTCTTGATCTCGCCGAGAATCTTAGCTGGTGACTGGAAACGCAACAGCCCCAAGACTGTATAGTAGATAGTGTTCCAAATAGCTGACCATACGGTTTGATCAAAGGCAACTTTTGCAGGGACAACCCACCAATCTTGAAAAGGAAACAGAGCCTTGTAAACCAAAAAAGGATATAGATTCAGCCTCACTCTGTTATTACAACCAATCTTGCTAGGAAAATATCAGGGTCGGATTTGAGATTTCGAGGCCACAAACATTTCTTAAGAAAATTCATAATTTTGAGAACCGCGGCCAATGTTTTATACGGTTGTGACAAGATCCGACCCTAGACAAAACTGACTTTTTGTTACTGTTTTACCTCGCAGAATTGGTAGTAATAATGAGAGAGTGAACCATGGAGAGTGAAACCAACAAGACCTGATCTAAGAACACGAGTTCTATCAAACTCAAACAGAGGCTTTCCTTCATAACACTGCATCAGTTAAATGGTTAAGACAGAACTCAAACTGATAATGTTTTTTTAGTTTTAGGTTTTGTAATTTTTACTTGTGCAATCCAATCTCCTAGAGAATACACAACTCCACTGATAGCCATCTTCGCTAAAACAGGGTTTGTTTTGAGGATTTGCTCATACGCAACCCAGTTGTGTTCAGGTGCGTACCTAAGTATCTCGTACAGAGTCCAACCCTAAATAAAAACAGTAAGGATCGTTATATACTACAATTAGCTCAACTGTAAAGGACCCCGACCATTATTTCAGAGGTATACGAAACCAATATTAGATGCTATGGTTTCGGGATATGGGGATTAGGATTTTGGTCCGAACCTACTGATAATTCAAAAAAAAAAAAAAAAAAAGAAAGCTTTGACACTAAGCTTACATGCCAGTAGTCATGATCAATGGAGAGAAGCTTGGTGACTGCAACGGTACCAGCGGCGAGAACTATGGCTGCGTTGATCCCACGACTCATCAGCCTATCAGAATCTCTATCTACTTCTTCTTCTTCTTCTAGTTGTGGATCGAAGGTGTCACTCTTCTTTACATCAACTGCTTCTTTATCTTCAATGATTGATCTAACGATCAAGCTTCTTCGCTGTGTGATCACCTGTTTACGGTTCTTTGAGTTGAGTTTTGGGAATTGAGTATGTGCTCTGATGATCTGTGGAGGAAACCTCCCGGAGAGGATGGTGGTGGTGGAGCAAGACAGAGATGCCATGGGCTTTCTCGAAGTCGAAGGAAGAGTCTTTTGCAGTTTAACTCTTCTTGTTGGTTTTGTCGACTTGAAAAAAAGAACAAAAAATGCACAGACTTTGGTGACCAAACTCGGTGTTACTACGAATATTGACCGCACCGGAGTGTGGAGCTTCGATTAAATAAGCCGATCGGTTTAGAATTTTCCAAATAATAACCGGTTTGCAGACAGACTACAAAGTAAAATAAAAAATAAAGGTCCTACCGAGATTTGAACTCGGGTTACTGGATTCAGAGTCCAATGTCCTGACCACTAGACCATAGGACCATTTGCTCTCTTTTACTCTAGGATAAGTTAACTATCCGATACACAACTTCCTCGTAGGAGCTAAGATTATTTTTGTCCATTAAATTTGATTCGATTCGTTATTTGTTTTGATTCAATCCGAAAAATACGGATATCCATAAGTCTTCGAAGCAAACCACAAATACTAAAAAATTTAATATCAGATATTTGATCCACTTCGTCATTATATAAACTAGGAAAAGAACCCGTGCGATATCGCACAAAAACTCATTTTATAAAAAAATATGTCACATTAAATATTATAATAATATATATTAATTTATGTCAATATAATCATTTTCATTTATAATAGTATCTTGAACTTTTAGAAGAGTTCTCACAAAACACAAACAATTATTATATTAACATAATAATTAAATTAATTAATTAAACTAAGAAGTTATAGATTTTTTTTTTAAATCACTAATGGGTTTTATTGAATATTTAAATAATATATAGCATAAAAAGCTATTAAGATATAAATATTCTAGAATTTTATCAGTTTTTCAATCAAAAATTTAAACCTTAGGCTAAGATACAAAAAACAACAAATAAAACTCTTCATGTTTATAAGTGTTTCTTCAAAAATTATTTTAAAAATCATTTAAAAATGAATCTTTATGTTTTATAGTCTATATGTGATTTTCTGGTTGTGATTCATTAATGGCCACACCGTCTTATATAAATTACGAAAAACTGCAATGATTAATAACCAAAATAGTAATGGCTGAAACCAACTATTGCAATGGTTGATAACCAAACATCACAATGGTCAGCTAGGAATTGTAATAATTAACACCAAAAATTACAATAGTTTGACAACAAATAGTACAATCAACAAGAGTTACAATGATTCATCACCAAATATAATATTGGTTATTCACTAATAATTATATTCACCAACAATAAAACTATTTCATCTAAACGATGATGTCAATTAAAACTAAATCTAATGGTGAATTTTATTCTTAATCTTTAATCTAATAGCAAATATTTTATTTAGAATTTTGAGTATGATATCATAGTTTCATAAGAAAAAAATATGTTTATTCTTTGACAAGTTATATTTTTTCAAAAATTTAACAATTAAATTCTTTCATTAATTTTTTTCATAATAGAAAAGTTGTATAAAAAGTTTAATCATTAAACTCTTTCATAATATAAATCTTTTAAAAATTCATTCACAAAAATCATGTTTATTTATCGAAGAGTTGTATCTTTTCAGAAAATTAATTAATGAACATTTTCATTAAACTTTTTCATAATAAAAATTTGTATATTTTCATAACATTAGTTATTGAACCACATAGGTACGGAGTCTTGAATATATCATCACCAAAGAGGTGCGAACATATCACGATCAAATAAGTGTGAACGGATTGTTACCAAATGGGTGCGAACATGTCACTACCAAAACGGTATGAACGTGTCATCCCCGAAGAGGTACAAACAAGTCGTTGACCAAAAGGTTGCGAATGGATAATTACCTAAGGAGTGCAAACATGTTGTGACCAAAAAGGTACAAACATTTGGTGGCCAAGAGGTGCGAACATTTTGTGGCCGAAGAGATGCGAATATTTCGTAGCTGAAGAGATGCGAACATTTTGTGGCCGAAGAGGTGCGAACATTTTGTGGCTGAAGAGGTGCAAACATTCCGTTATGTATTATTAAAAAGACACTTATTAAGTATTTTAACATATTTTAAAAATTATTATTTTTATAATGAAAACACAACCTTTAAATTTACAATGGAAAGTCACAAAATTAAAAAAGATATATTATTTAATAAATTGACAACTTTTGACAATTAATTTCAGTATTAAACTAAAAGACACAACCTTTGAAATTAATTGAGATTGTGTCTTTTTAAAATTTGAATATCTTCTTAAAATTTGTAATCGGGTACCTGCATAGAATTTTTTCTTTTCACTATTTTATATTTTAGATTAGTTACTTTCAGAAACACATGGACATAGACTATTTGTAGATTTTCAAAAACCTAAATGAATTGTCACAACTTTTAAATTAATATGTAGTTATTTTTAAAATGACACCTTTACAATATTTTTTCAATACATGTCTTTTCAAAAACAAATATATGAATAGTCACATCTTTTCAAATTATAAATAATTATTTTACAAATTATTTGGAATAGACACATCACTTCGCAAGATATTTTGAATGGACACATCATTTCGGAAAAAAAAACCTAAATGAATAGTCCCAACTTTTCAATTAATATGTAGTTATTTTAAAATGACACTTTTACAATATTTTTTTAATAGATACATATTTTCAAAAACAAATATATGAATAGTCACATCTTTTCAAATTATAAATAATTATTTAAAATAGTATTTTGACAAATTATTTTGAATAGACACATTTTCACAATATATTTTGAATGGACACATCATTTCAGAAAAATTGATTCTAAAAAGACACAATATTTGTAATTGAGGGTTCATAACCTTTGGAATTAATTGGGATTGCTATTATTAATAGATAGATATATATATCTAAAAATAAATATAGATTTTATGTGTATAATTATTATTTTAACATATCAATTTATTAATTTCATTTAAATTTACTTATAAAATTATAAAAATACTATTTTTAAAATTATATGATTTATAAGAAAATTTGATTAATTTTAAATATTAATAGAACATATAGTTTCATTAATTTTTATTTTATGTTACGTAAAAATATTATTTTGAAAAAATGTATGGTTTTTTCAAATTTATTTGTATTAAATAAAACAGATGCAATATCCATAAATATCTATAAATATTCGTAAATATCTAAAAAGCTGTAGATATTAAAAAAATTAAAAATAAAGCAAATCAAAAATTAGATATCTATAAAATACTAAACAAATTATAAATATTAAAATTATGGTATTATTTGATGAGATTTGATCTATATCCATCCTTAATAAGAAGAGAGTGATGTCATTTG
>CAJHQP010010178.1:0-19572 GCA_905132765.1 Moricandia arvensis
TTTAAATTGTTGTTGTTAATCATAAGCTTTGGTGATTGTCTGGTTATGTATGTGTAACAATTTGTATAAATACATCTTTAATATTTATTTTATTATTTACTTTAGAAAAATAATTTCCACTATTTTCTGGTACATTTTTTATTTAACATAACTTACTTATATATATATATGTATATATATATATATATTAAAATTTTAAATTATTATTTTTACTATGCATTTGAAATAGATAATATTGTAATCTCGAACTTATCCAAATTTAAGGGGAAAATTTATAGGCAATGAGTGATTACTTTCTTTAAAAAGGCGTTAATTAGGAAACTTATTGGGGGTATGTTTATTTTTGATGTATGGTTGGAAACTTTTCTTCTTTGTTCGCCTCTATCTGCTCTTGTGGTAGTTCGGTGGGTGAAGAATGTCTTATGATAGTTGTGTTTTAGGGGTTGGTGTACCATTTCGGGTTCGGTTCGGTATCATGTTATAGGTTTTCAAGAGATTTTTAGTTCCATTCAGATTATTTTAAATTTCAGTTAGGTTTGGATCTTCGTCGATCGACCCTTTTTAAATTATTCTGTAAAAAATCAAAATGCATATGTACTTCAAGTTTCTCAAAATCTAAAAATCAAAATAATAAATAACATAGAAAATTTGAAACGTATTTCAAAATACCTAAACCTAACATAAAAATTGGTTTGGCTTAATATTTGGATAAGAAATCAACTCAATTTTTTTTTGGTATTTTGAGTATTGTTTAGATATTTTTAAAACATTTACTTTGACTATATATATAATATTTTTTTCCAGTATTTTAAACAACTTCAAAATATCTTATATATTGTGAATTTTAAATTTAATATAATTAATATATTTAAGTATATAAATATGATTCAGATATATATGGATACCCATAATACTTCAGTTCAAGTCTAGATATCAAATTTGAATTCGTTTGGATATCTAACCAATTTCGCTTCGGGTTCGGTACTTTTTTGGATAAGATTTGGTTTAGTATTCCAGGTTTTCTGCCAAAGCCTAGTTGTGTTTGTCTTGACACTCGCCATATACTTGGCTGGTTATATGTTGTATAGTAAGTCGGTGTAGAAAGATGGACTGTAACCCTCTGAGTTTATGATGGCCACGATGTTTGTTGTATTTTGTTCTCGAAAATGGATCCCAAGTCTGGATTTCCATGAGGGTTTGGGCTTCCTCGACTTATCGAGTTGGTATGAGAAGAAGCAAGTGATTTATATAACTTACTCGCTTATTACCATTGTTTTATTGTTTTCTTTTGACTTGAGCATCACCATGGCTGCGATGCTCTGGATCCGAGGTTTATTCTCATCACCCTCACGCTTATCCATTCCGAGTTAAATCTCAATATGAATTCAGATTCAAGCAGATTGGAATATATTTCTTAGATTCCTGAATACATGAGTGTAAGTAAGTATGTAAATGAAACAATTTCTATCAAGTAGCAGCGTCAGAAGCTTTCAAATTGTCGAACGTGGTTGTTTCTTGTAGCCCACTAGCCACCAGACCAAGTGGTGAGATTTTGGAGAACTTTTCCTCTAGCTGGTGCTGTGAGAGAGTACGATATTAACTGCAATGTTGAAGACCACACAACTGCTTTTAAAAATTTGACAGACATGGGGATGGTGCCTACTGAGTCTGGAGATTGCTGAATATCTAAGTGCAAGATAGTGTGTAGCTGAGTTAATATACAAACCAGAATTTAAGATAGATTTACTTCCCACCAATTTGGGATTGATGTTTGTGGCGAGAATGACTTCGGTTCCACACCAGAGGCAGCTAATTTGTCATTGGGGAGGTTGGCCAGGGCGTCAAAACACTCAGACATATGGTTGATTCCCTACAGTTTAAGGAAAGATGACATAGCTGTAAATCAAGAGTATCTAAGGACAGTCTGGTTCTGAAAATTTTATGAGACTGACCTGGTAATTATGTTTTGTATTATCCAGGAACATTAGCTGGTCATACTTGCAGAACTGGACATCTCGGTCGGGAAAACGGCTGTATGTGGCTTCAACCTAAACAGCGATCATGACGGCAATGTTTCACAAACAAAAGCAATCACTTCGTTCTTATTGTACTGTGTCCCTCTCTCCTCCAGGAGAGCACTTGTGACAGCCATAAGAGGTATGTGTGTTACTTTTATTCTATATGCATCAGTCTTGACGAATTCACTGAGGATTCTTGCTTCCATATCATCAAGTAACTCATACTGCCATCACCATAAATCAATTGCAGAATCAAATAATAGAAACTTTTCTTCAAAACTTTATAGTAGGCAGAAGTAACATATAACTACGACAAATTTATCCTTGACGATTCTTCTTTAACTCTTCAAAAGAATTTTGAAACCTATAAAGATCACCACTTTTATTATATGTAACATCATCACAATTACGTGCATTCCTTAAAAGTTAAAGAATTTACTTACATCGACTACGTGGTGAAAAGAGAGAAGCAGCTTGCAGTTCTGCAAGGACGCTATCATAAGGTAAATATTACTATGTTGTACAACAAACATATAAGTGACCCGTTTGACTGAGTATCACCCTAACCAATCAAAACAACACATTAAGAAAGGAATATTCTTCTTTCAAATCCAAACTATATAACCTAAACCAATGATCAAACTTGTTCATTACTTGTTCTAACAGTTTCCGACCAAGTGTGTTCATTGCTTTGAAAGGTTTCAGTTTCACTTGGAAACTCTATCAGACACGTATACCTTATTTTCAGTTTCCAAACACAATTTCTCAAAATATCACAAAGTAAACTGGAAAACAAAAACCTCTTTCTCGATGAGCTTCGAGAAGAAGTGCTCGGCTTGAGGGATGGACACATCGCCGTGCTAGTCACTGCCAGACACGAACCCGGCCTTTGATATTGGGCAGAATCAACTCCTCCTGCCATGTTTTTCTTCTATGTCTTCTCAAAACGCCACAAACACAATCCAAAAAAAAGGAGCGAAAACTGCAAAAGATGAAGGGGAGAGAGTTGGGGGCCAAAAATTTGCAAATATGTGACACATGTAGATTCACACAAACGAACAGAAATGATACTGAATCATATCAACCCTAGAGGGGTAAACGAACAAACAGTACTTTCTCAGTGTCCTATCTTTTATGATGACTAATGTCAGACCATTAGAAGAACCAAATAACTAATATGCAAAAGAAGCACTCACATAACTCACGAAATAACATTGCTTTTATAAATTATAATGGGATGACAACTTAAGTTTCTATCAATATTCTCTAAGAAAGTACTCCCTCCGTTTTTTAATAATTGACGTTTTGGGAAAATTTTTTTGTTCTAAATTATTTGACGTTTTCAAATTTCTATGTAAATTTATTAGTAATTAATGTTAGATAACCAATGAAATTATACCTTCTATTTTATTATTGGTTGAATTGTGGTTAGGTAAACAATTAATGATGTTTTTGTTTAGAAAATGATAAAAAATTAAATGTTTCTTAATCTATGTGCATAATCCTAAAACGTCAAATAAAAAAAAACGGAGGGAGTATTTGTCATTTTTTGGATCAACGTTGACTTCACTATTCATGTTCCCAATATATTACTCACTAATTAAATGACACAATGCATGTATATTCTACAAATTTGCTTTAATAAGAAGAGTATTTATAACTTAACATTGCCTTTTCAAGAAACTCCTTTTGCAAAAGACTATTTCTCACTTGATTGGTATTTCCTCTTTTTCATAGTTTTTCCAGATATAGAATCCTTGAGTTCTCTCCTTTACTAAGGTCATTTACCAACAATTAGAAAAAGGGGGTTAAAATAATTCTATAAATACTTACCAGATTTAAGATGAGGTAGGAGTGTTCGATGATAGGAGGTGCTTCCTGGTGGTTTGAGACAGTAGTCGAGCGACACGACAACAAAGACAAACATATAAGAGACATAAAAGTTTCATTTTTACTTACTTGATTCGACTTTACATAATATGATTCCAAGTGTCCCTTGTTGAATCAAATCATGTAAGTAATCATATGGTGAAAAATCTTTGATTGATGTATGGGAATCTCCTACAAAAGTCTCCAAACCAACCGAGAATCATCGCTACAAATCGGACGGTTAGTTTCAATCCATAAGAGCCAAAAGCTCCAAGCACCTATTTCCGAAGAAAGGACCAAATATTCCAAAGATCGTCAATTGAATCTGAAGGAGATGATCTACAGAATTGGCATGTAATTAAGGCATGATTGGGATCTTAGAAGACTTATGAATACATTTTTATATAAGGTAGATGACATCGAAAAGGCATGTGAATACATTTTGGTATTGATAAGTGAGTTGAAGTATTAAGAGGACCTGCCAGGTGTCAAAAAAAGCCCCATTTGCAATGCTGAGGTGGAGGGTTGTGGAGAGGCACAAGTCTACTTTATTAGTATAGATAGATGCACATAAAATTTATCAAAGATGATCAAAGTTAATATTCAGAAACATCAGCTACATGGGTCTAAACCATCTCAAACTAGGCCTTTCATCTTACATTTACTCTTTGCAGATGACTTGATGGTGTTTTGCAAAGCAACACAAGAAAAATTCAGCATCTTCAATACATCATGAAAACGTATCAACAAGCATCTAGTCAACAAGTTAACTAAACAAGTCTGCAGTCACATTTACTAAAGGTACATCTACTATAACTCATGATCAAATTGTAAAGTATGTATGAATTACTAAGGTAGGAAGGTGTGGAAAATATTTAGGCCTACGAGGACATATAGATTAAAAAGGAAAGGTGTGTTTGAATATATTAGTCAACATGTTCACAGTAAGATGAATTGTTGGTATAATAAACCTATAAGATTACCACATCCAAAGCAGAAGATAGTTGGGAATTCGTGATATGATTGACTTTTGCATTGCACTTTTGGCAAAATAAGTTTGGAGCTTGTAAAGCATCCTACATATATATTAGCTAATTAAAGTTTACATAAATAAAGGTGATGTTTTGGTAAGTGCTTTAGAAGTGCTGTATAATCTTTCAGCATCCATTTTTTTTTCTAAAGAAGATTTTTTTTCCACTCAGGCTTTATAATTTTTTATAAAGCTACTGATTTTCTTTCCTTTTTTTCTTTTTAGCTTTAGAAACTAAAGATCTATAGCACTTATGTATTGGCTTTATAAATTTACAAGTAAAAAACTAAATCTCCCCAAACTTACAGCAAAAAATATACATTCACAACAAAAAGATCTACAACATTAAGGGGTCATTGGTTGTAGTTGTAAATGTTCCAGATAGCCAAAATTGAGTGTAGTCATATATGTCAACCAACCAAGTTTTCCTTTATTTTTAAAAATATTGCAGAAAAACTCTAGAAAATTAAAATAAGGTTGTAGAAGGTTATATTTTCGGAGCAAAAGAGTAGTGCTTTACAAAACTACATTAAAAAAATTTATAGAAAATAAATCCACAGCTTAGACTTTACTGCCAAAACAGAATTACAACTCACTCCAGTCACCCCCTTAATTTTACAGTAATATATATAAAGGTACAACTCGTTCTAATCAACCCCAAATATCATAGGAAAACAAGTTTTCTACATGCAACAAGCTACAAGTCTTCGAGCTATGCATGGAAAAGTATACCGCATGCTCAAGAAATGATGAGAATAAGGTACCAAATAGATAATAGAAAATACAAAGGATATTACAGTTTAGTCGAGTAACTGGATCCTAAAATAGAACCCCCGCCAAGAAGAAAGAATGATGAAGACAAGGCAGAATAATGAATCGAAATGGATTAGGCCGTATAGTTTAGTCAACTCTCAAGTGGAATGCAAGTAAAGTTCATGGGTGAACAAAGAGGGTAGGTGATGTAACGGCATCCTAGCTGAACGGCAACTTTCCTATTTTCATATGGCTTTGTGTTTTTCCTTTTACTTCTAGGTTAAGAAATTTTTATGACGGTTTAAGAGTTCTATGTAAAGAACTCTCTTATTGCTTGTAAGACACGCTTTTGATAATTATAAACTAGCTTTTTTGCTTTATACATTGAGAGAGATTTTATTTAATTCATCTTCTTGGAGAAGCCTTGAAAAAGATTCGATTAAATTCATCTTCTTCAAGTAGCAGGTCTCTAGAGATTTCAATCTATTGAGCTGAGTTTTTATTCTAACCCGCCTTCAGGTTGGTATCAGAACAAAACATCCACCCCCACCCGACGCATAACACCCATTCCGCTACATTCCCCGCGCCAAGAAAGAAACTCAAGCTGAGATTCAGCAACGAACCATGGAAGAAGATGCAGACAAAAATTGCACAGCTGACACAAGCGATGCAAGGTTTGATCGCTCAACGCAATGCCCCAGCAGCAGTCGACCACGAGATGATGGAGAACAGTCCAATCATGACAATGACGCAAACCCATTCGCTGTCCTTGGAAGAAATCGACCTAGAGCTCAACCTGTTCAACTCAACGAACGGTGGGATCAGAATTTCAAGTTTGAGATTCCAAAACTCCACGGCACCCAAGTCGCTGAAGAACTCCTAGACTGGATTACTGCGGTTGACGAGATCTTAGAATTTAAACAAGCCCCACTTGAGTGATGTGTCCATGTCCTTGCAATGTGATTCCGAGGAAGAGCAACCGCTTGGTGGACTCAACTTAAAAATCTAGACTTCATGTGGGAAAAGCAAAGAATGAATCATGGGCCAAACTGAAGAAGCATATGCGTAAGACATTCTTACCATACAACTATGATCAGCTAATGTTTCAACGACAGCAAACATCTTCGCCAGGGAACCCGCACCGGTCGAGGAATATGCCACTGAATTTTTCTTGCTTCTCAATAGAATTGATCTTCAAGACTCAGACAGACAACTTGTAGCTCGTTTCATCGGTGGTCTGCGACAACAAATTCAACTTACATTGAATTTATTCAATCCTCTTACACTTTCGGAAGCTCATCAACAAGCCGTGACGGTCGAAGCTCAGAACAAAACTTCTTCAACTTGGAACTCAACATGTCAACGACCAGCACCAATAACCCCTACAACTACACCTGCAACCACAACTCCACAACAATCAAATCCTACCGAAACAGCCATTGTTCATGTTGATCAATCTCGACCCTTACGATCAGGTACCTTCCGTTACTGCGCTTGAGGGGAACCAGGCCATCGAATGGCGGTCTGCCCAACTCGCAATCTTCGAGGGTTATTGATTGACTCGACGGGACGCGACGTAGATATCGAATAATATGACTCCGACACTATTGAAGATGAAATCGAAGAGCTCGTGGCAGATACAAGTGTTTTCTGAATGTTACGACGATCCTGCCTTGCGCTACGCTCACATAACGAGTTCCCTCAACGCAATAATCTCTTTCATTCGCATTGCAAGATTGAAGGCAAAGTATGCAAGCTTATTATTGATTCAGGAAGTTCGGAGAAAGTTATCGCCGTTGATGCAGTCGAGAAATTGTCGCTGCCTGATGAATACCACCCTTCTCTGTACAAGCTCGCATGGTTACAACAAACTACCGACTTACTTGTTACTCGTGGTGCTTTAGTCTCTTTTCTCAATTGGAGACTCCTACAACGACAAAATTTACTGAGACGTCGTACCAATGGATGCATGTCACATACTCCTCGAAGGTCCTTGGGAGTTTGATAGAGGAATGATCCATGATGGCTTCCTTAACACCTACACCTTTAAACTCAACAATCAGAGCTACACACTCAAACCATCACCTCCATTAATACCTCCTGCAACTTTGGCACCTCTTTTTCTGTTACATAAGACACCTTTCGAAGCTGCAACACGTGAATAAAACATTTTTTTATCTTAACTGCAACGCCATATTCACCTTCCATTATGAATGAAACCCGACCAGAATTTCAAGCTATTGTTGCCAAATTCGCAGATGTCTTCCCCACGGATCTGCCTCCCGGACTCCCTCCTTTGTGCGATATTCAAAACCAAATCGACTTTTTCCCAGGCGCAATCCTTCCTAATCGATCTCACTACAGAATGAGCCCAACAAAACATGAAAAATCCGTAAACAAGTGGAAGAATTGGTCACCAAAGGTTACTTACGAGAGAGCATGAGCCTTTGTGCCGTTCCAGCACTTTTAATACCAAAGAAGGATGGGGCTTGGCGTATGTGTGTTGATAATCGAGCTGTGAATAAAATCACTGTTCGTTATCGCTTTCCCATTCCAAGATTAGATGATCTACTTGATCAGAACGGGACAACACACATCTTCTCTAAATTGGATTTAAAACTCAATTGATCCTAGTTAACTACTCTAGAATGCAAGCATTAAGCACAACTCAATTGATGGATATTAACTTAACCTAGAAATCCTACTTTTGGCCTAATCCATGATTGCTATCATTCAACCCTAAATCTAGTTGATAACTACTCAGACATAATCAAAGTAAGAATAATAATCTCAATATAATGCATAGATAAAACACTAGGGTTCCAATACAAATCTCCCTAAGGAGTTATGAATCTTCTCCCTAAATAGAATACTAAAGAACCTAGCACCGGTACGTATCCTCTCTGCCATCATACATAATGTATAAATATAAAACCCTAAAATCTAGCTCAAAACTCGTCCAGGGGTAAACTTGTAATCTTGTGTCTTGTATCTAACTTGGGCTTGAAATCAGCTGTCTGTGAATTGGTCATCGATCAATGGCAAGTGGTTAGCACCGATCGATCTTGGTTATGTAACATCGGTCGATGTCAAGATAGTGTTGTCGATCGATGACAGTCTTGTACTTCGACTCTCTCAATGATCAGCTAAGGATTATTCTCCTCTAAATGCTCCAAAAGCTCCAATTATCTCCATATATCTCCAAAACGTACATGGACCAGTAAAGACCTTAAAACATAGCCTAGACACACATAATATACCTTAAATAGAGTCCATAACATGGCCTAAAACTGGTAATAAATAGGTATATCAACGGCCTTACCCAAGAGCCCACCGGACCCTAGCCCCCATGGCCGGACCAACCAGCCCACCACCAGCCCGGACCCGGTCCAACTGCCCAAGACCCGAATAGTCTGGCCAGCTGAGTTGAGATGATCCCAAGCTGGTCCAGCTGAGTGGGCTTGTAGCTCAGCTGAATGAGCTGACTTAAGTTCGGACTGAGCTTGCTCGAGCTACGTCTAGCTGCTCGAGCTATCTGTTCACTTCATCCAGCTACCGTAATACTCGTCCAGTCCTTTAACTCGTTTCTCTCCCTCTCACTTGGTTAAGTCTTCACATACTTAACCCTATCTTGACCATGGATCGCCTGCCCCTTGATCAGGGTGATCCGCAATTCATTCCCTCAACCCATGGTCATGCACATGATCCTACGAGGATCGGGGGCGTGACAAGATCATTTGTCGAGACGTTCAATGACCCCGACTCTACTTATTCCAATCAAGAACCGCCATACATCTTCTAAAATCATGTCTCTCCTTTGATCAAGAGACTTCACTCATGTAGCCGAGACTTTTCATCAGAAAGTGAAGAAGATTACTCTTGATTGAAGTAAATCGAGGCATGTCCAAAGAGACCAATCACCAACTAAACTTCCAGAATTGAACTCTGAAATTGCATGCAAAGAGGCAAAACAAAAATGATCCAAATAACAAAAAAATGCCAAAGCGAAACTAAGATTCCTCTAAAGGAAAACAAAATCGATCATACGATCGAATATTATACAATAAAAATATAGCCTCTTCTCCTCTTAAAATTCTACTCCTCGTAAGGATTGAAATTTGTTAAGAGGAGAGAACTTTTCTCTATTTATTTTAACCCTAACAGTTTTAGTCGTAGTCGAACATTAAATATGATTACAATTTTTAAAATATGTTTAAATTATCATTGACCCTAATAGATTTTTTTTTCGGGAAAAATGTGTTTATTATTATTTTAATGTTTGCAATTATGACGAGCATGAAAGATTGTGTAGAATTGTTATTATATGATATTACTGATGTCAAAATAGGTCGTTTACCTTTATATGCATTTGTATTCTTTGTTATCGCACTACTTATTCATGCACCCCAAATATTTTGATATAATAATATTTTTAATCATGTTGTTTGCTGTTTAATTTTAGAAACACAATGACAAAGATCTAGAGTTTCCAATTTTTTGGTCTCTGTACATTATCGGTACCAAAATCTATTTCTTTGGTCACCAATGTCAAACTTCATCTTGAATCTTTTAGTTTATCTGATACCGTGACAGATAATAATACTCTAATGCCTCAAGAAAAGATTAAATTAGTGATCTTCCTTGGAATACACCTTGATGAAAGTATCATTTATGACTATGCCAACATGAGGATTCTAAAGAGTGATAGAAGTCTTTGAAAGATTGTTTTGATCATCATAAAGACATACATTTTCCAAGATTTTGACAAAGTGATGAATAACAATTCTGTTGTGTTGGAAATTGTGGCTAAATTGAGATATTTTGAAGAAACCATCATTGAATCTCAAATGCTTGAGAACATATACCACACTCCACAAAAAACACATTACTCTGCAATAAAAATATAGGTTGCATGGATGTGCTGAATTTTCAGATTTGATTGTGGCACTTTCTCATAACAAAAAAAAAGAATAACAAGCTTCTAATAAAGAATCATATGACTCGTCCACCTAGTTCCAAAGAGTTTTCTGAAGCAAAAACATTTGATGCACACTACAAGAAAAATGGCCTTTAATAGCATAGCGGGATAGCACGGATTTTCAAACTGCTATGATAGATAATATTTTTTGATTTCGGGACATATTCATAGCATTAACTTAATGTTGTCGGGAAAAATTCACAAAGCGAGAATAGAAAAGCATGCGTACCGCTTATACTTAGTGAAATTTTGAGAACCGCGAAATACTACATCGATTCCCTCTTAACTGTAACATTTAGGCTACATAAGGATAAAAAAAATGGTTGTCGACAAGTAAATTAAAAAAAAATTAAGTAACTCTCTCTCTCACTCGAGAAAACCCTAACCTCTTTCTCCCACACCCGAATCTCTCCGTCGACACCTTGAACTCAATTTCGTGTTCTGTAACTTGTGATACTCTCCAGCTCTCTCTCTCTCTCTATCGAGAAAACCCTAACCCCTTTCTCCCACAACCGAAACTCTCCGTCGACACCTTGAAGCTCGATTTCGTACTCTCCAGCTCAAGTCGATTTGAAGAGGATTGAAACCAAAGAGGTTTATTTTCTTCGATATCTCAGTTTCCCTTGATTCTCATTTCTTTTATTCTGATATGTTTGATTCTGATTGAAATTGTTTAATTCTCGTGGCTTTACTACATGTTTATGGTTTGTTTTAGTCTCGGCTTAGTCATTACATGCTTCTGATTTGTTTTTACTCTTTGCTTAGTCATAACATCATTCTCATTTGTTTGACTCTCGTTAGCTACTTTACTGAGTGTTTTTATTTTCTGTGATTTTTGAGATTTTAGCTTCACACGGTTTCTATTTTCTGTGACCATTTTACTTGTTGGTTATTTAGAATTTGTGTTTTCTTTGACCATTTTACTCGTTCTAATGGTTTTAAAGAAGTATAGATCAAACAATGTTGGAGAAGGCGTGGGTTCATCTGTCAAGGTAAGAAATCAATATATATTGATCCATGTCAGTACTCAGTAGGGGATTTGAGTGTTTAATGAATTGTTCTGTTTTGTTATGTTATAACTGCAGATTTGATCCTGCTTATGAGAAGGGTGCATGGGACTTTGTCCAAGCTGTGTCTGCGGGTGATGGAGGTGATAAGTTCATTATCTGCCCTTGCACAGACTGTCGGAATGTAGATTGGCATTCAGCTACAGATATAGTTGATCATCTGGTTAGAAGGGGAATGGATGAGGTGTACAAGCAGCGTAAGGACTGGTATCATCTTGGAGAAGTATACTATGTGGCTGGAGGCGATATGAAAGGGAAGCAGTGGAATGAAGAGATTGTTGGGTTGTACAGAGCTGTTGAGAATTTAGATGAAGGGTTAGCTACAGAACGTGACTTCTGTGAGATGGCAGAGGGAGAAGACATGAAAGAAGATGAGTTCTTGGCAAAGATTGCAGATGCTGAAACCCCATTATATCCAAGCTGTGCAAACCATAGCAAGTTATCAGCCATCGTGTCATTGTTTAGGCTGAAGACTAAGAATGGCTGGTCTGACAAGAGCTTCGATGATCTACTTGAGACGCTGCCGGAGATGTTACAAGAGGATAATGTGTTGCATACATCATTGTACGAAGTTAAGAAGTTTTTGAAGTCTTTTGATATGGGCTATGAGAAGATTCATGCTTGTGTTAATGATTGCTGCCTATTCAGAAAGAAGTTGAAGAAGCTCGACAGTTGTCCTAAATGTAAGGCCTCAAGATGGAAGATTAACCAGCACACTTGTGAGATCAAGAAAGGTGTCCCACAGAAAGTATTAAGATACTTTCCAATAATTCCACGGCTGAAGAGGATGTTTTTAAAATATATTTATGTAGAGTGTTAACAAAGCGCACACCTTAAGTGTGTGTTGGTTGATTGGTGTGGTTATGATGAAACGTTGCTGAGGGTCGTGTTATTTCATCTGAACCGGAAAACTTTGTGAATGACATCCCCTTAGGTCCTCTTGCTGTTAAAGTATTGGTCGAAACTGCAATCAAGTCCGATGTTTTTTTATGGAGGCCTGCAACCGGTATGTGTATTGTTGAGCAAGCGATTGGCGAGATGGTTGCATGGCCTGCCAATAACTGCATTATTTCAGACCAGGCGATGTATTCTGAAGACATTCCTCTTATGGTAAGATGTGTAATCAAGAAGCAAGTTTTTTACAGTTTACTTTGTTGTTTTTTGTCTGAGTTGTTGTGATCATTAACATATGCTTGTGTCTGCTAGAGCCCAACGGCGTATTCTGTCAACTAATACAAACTCCTATCACCTTGGACAACTACTGATGATGTTGTTGCTGAAGGCCGTTGGCAGTGTCAAGAACCAAAAGCATTGGTTGATCGTCTCCCTCTTGGACCAAATGCAGTGAAAATATTTGTAGATGTGGTGCATGATCCTGACACATTTCTGTGGAGGCCTAGTCCAAAAATGACATACCTTCGGGACTCTGTTAAGCACTTTGTAGCATGGCCTGCACGTAAGTGTGTGTTTGAAAACACTACAAATTCAACACGCCCCACATCTCCTAAAGCATCGACTGCTACAAGCAAATCTCCAGGGCACACATTTTCTTCTTCGTCACCAGTTTCTAAGTCTCCAGTGCACCAACCTCCAAAAGCTAGTCCGAAGAAAACTCAACCTTCATCTCCTCTTCGAAGATCTCAGGTAAAGTTCGTCATAACTGTTGTTTGTTGTTATATATTTCATTGACATAAAATGGTTTGTCTTGAATACATTGTAGCGTCATTGTCAAAATGATGCTGGTCCCAAGAGAACCAGAAGTGCAAGTTGATGTCCATTGGGGGGAACAAGCAGGTGGTTGCAGAAGGACGTTGGGCATCAGACAACCCAGAACAAACTGTTCACTTTGTTCCCTTGGGACCAAATGCAGTTAAAGTTTGGATTGATGTGGTGAAGGTGACTTTCGCAGAGGTTTGGCGTCCATCTTCTGAGATCGAGTGTTTGGGAGATGCAATTGGCTCATGCATTGCATGGCCAAAGGAGAAAGTGATCTTGTGTTAAGACGACTATCATGTGTAATATACTACTTTACTCACTCTACTTGGATGTTGTTGTGTTCTAGTTTGGATTGAGAATTGTTGTCTGGGTTATGTTCTAGCTACCTTGTTGTTGTTCGGATTAAGACTTTGTATTTTGGAACTTGTGTATGCACCAATGAATGTGGAGGTTAAGATTTTAATCGAATAGGAACATGTTACATAAATAACAACAAATTTATGGCATAAAAAGACTGCTACGATATCGAAAATATAGCATTACCAAAATTGCTATCATATTACAAACCACAATGGTAAATTGTGCGATAAAAATATATATAATAACTTCTAAAATTTGCTATCGTATAGAATATATAGCATCCTATATACATGCTATTATAAATATCACTCAGTAATAGCAATCCAAAAAAAACGCTATCATAATGTAAAACTACAATAGCATTTAAAAAGCGCTATAATATAGGGGGGACCTATTATAGCTCGGGCAGTCATAGCGGTTTCAATAACGCTAACAAAGGCATATAATAGCTTTTTCCTTACGCTACAAAAGGCCATTTTTCTTGTAGTGGCAAAGAAACCAGTGAAGAAAATAAGGTTTTTTTGGAGTCGTGGTCGGCGAGACTATCATGGACGTGGAAGAAAATACAATTCACAAGATAAGAAGCCATTCTTGTGGATCCACTCTGAGCAATTCCCTAAGGTAAAAGAACACCAAAGGAAGTACCTCCAAAAAGCAAGAAGATGCTTGTTCCAGATGCGGTACTAAAAGATATTGGTCTCTTATATGTCGTACCCATGCACATCTTTGTGCTCTATACAAATATTTTGTCAAAGAAGAAGGCAAATAGGTAAAATTTGCAGATCATTCTAAGGATACAAAGCACCTCTATGCGTCTCACTTGGACTTTGTGAATGATTACAATGGTACCGCTATCATAGAAGCTTAATGTACCCACCATAGGGATGTCAATTGGTTTTGATGACCATGGACTAACCTAGTCCAAATTAAAATGGACTTGATATGGTCAGACCCCAAATGGTTAGTAGTCCAAATAGACTAAAAGAAATTTTAACCAAAATAAATGGTTCAGATACATTTGGACTGGAGTGTCCAATAAACACTAAAACAAGGTTTTTCATTATTGGGATAAAATCACATTTCAACCAAAATTTCAAAATCACATTTCGCGTTAAAAAAAAGAAAAATCATGGTTTCTAAGCAAAACCGCAAAATCACATTTTCCGTAAAAACCGCCAAAATCATGTTTTCCGTTAATACTGTCACATCAAGTTTTTCCACCAATCCAAAAATCATGTTTCCCCATAAAACCGTAAAATGACCTTTTCCAGACAAAACATAAAATCATTTTTCTTGCCAAAACCAACACATCATCTTTTCTGTTAAAAAACATAAAACACACTTTGAATTATTATTTTTTTGTGATCCGCAAAATCATATTATTTGCTAAAACTATTCAAGTTACGTTTTTTTTTGATAAAATCACATAAAATAATTTTCTGGCCAAAAGTACAAAACTTTTATTTATTTTCTTGGCTCATAGATAATCCATTTGGTTCTAGTTCTATTTGAGGTTAGTTTTATTTGGACTTTGTCTATTTGGGCTTTGACCATATATGTCCTGAAAATGAGATTGTCCAAATGGACAAGCCCATTTGGACATGGACAGCCCAATTGACATCCCTAACCCACCATGTGACTCTTGAAATTTCAGAATTACACCATAAATAATTGTTGCTTGTGGAATATTAATGCATAATTATTACTCCCTCTGTTTCATTATAAGTGTCACTTTAGGTTTTGCACACGGATTAAGAGAACAATTAATTTTGCATATTTTCTATATAAAAACACAATTACCTATACACCTAACCATATTTCAACCAATAGAAAAATAAACTGGAGCATAAATTAATAAATTTTGCATCGAAAATCCAAAACGACACTTATTTTGTAACAAAAAAATTCTCTAAAACTACACTTAATATGAAACGGAGGGAGTAGGTGTTTTCACCTATTTATGGTATAATTATTTTGGATTTATTGTTTGTTAATGATGTATAACATATTATGAATAACATCATTTTATTTCTATTAATTTTTTGTTTGTCTCAGAAATGGACATTGCAAATTGAACATCAACCAAGATAAATGCTAGAGATGTTTGTATACTAGATAGTGGAACAACACATACTATTTTGAAACACATAACATATTTCTGAACTAAAACCGAAAAATATCATTGTTAACACAATATCATGTCCTGCAAACTTTGATTGAATGGATTGGTAAAGCACATTTCACATTACCCAACAAGCATAATTCTCAATAAATAATGTACTATTTTCTCTAAATTTTAAAAGGAATTCGTTGAGTTTTAAAGACATATATCTTCAAGAATTTGATACTCAGTCTGCAACTAAGGATGAAAAAATATATGTACATTACTCTTGAGAAATCGGTAAGAAAAAATGTGTTAGAAAAACTACTAAAACTTTTTTTTGGTCTGCATTATACATATATAAATGTAAATGAATCACATTTGCTGATTAAGATAAATCATGAAGATTTCACACTATGGCATGATCGTCTTGGTCATCTAGGCACCACAATGATCTGAAACATCATCGAGAACTCGCATGGTCATTTACTGAAACCCCAAGAAGTTTATCACATGAATAAAATAACATGTACTGCGTGTTCTCTAGAAAAGTTGATTATAAGACCATTGCAATCAAATAGATAAAGAATTACCAAGTTCCTCGAGTGCATTCATGGCAATATTTTTGGATCTATACATCCTTTTTGCGTACCATTTTATTATTTATGGTAATGATCGATGCCTCAAATAAATGGTCAAGTGTTTGTCTAATTTCCTCTCAGAATGTGGCATTTGTGAGATTTTTTATCTCATATAATCAAACAAAGAGCTCAATTTATTGGTTATTCAGTAGAGAGGAGATTTAGACTTGACAACGCTGGTGAATTCACTTCACAAGCATTCAATGATTATTGTATGGCAACTGGAATTGATGTTGAAACATCTTGTTGCTCATTTCAAACAAAAAATAGTTTACATGAATCATCAATCAAATGTCTACAATTGATTGCAAGACCATTGATCATGAGATCTCCTAACCTCTGTGTGGGCGCATGCTATTTTGCATGCAGAAGCGCTAATTCGGGTGAGAACAAGTGAATATCACAAATACTCTGCAATACTCTTAGCATTTAGATGAGAACCAAATGTTTCTCATCTATGTATTTTGGTTGCACAATATATGTGCCAATTACACCTCCACAACGTACAAAGATGGGAACTCTAATGAGGTTAGTGATATATCTTGGTTCTGATTCTCCATCAATTATATTATACCTAGAATCGTAATCTAGTGACATATTTGCGGTACATTTTGCTGATCGTAACTTTGATGAAAAAATATTCCCAATTCTAGGGAAGAAATAATAAAGTAGGAAATGATATGAAAAGGGGGTATAACATTTCTTCTATACCTTGATCCTACTACAAAAAAAATCTGAATTAGAGGACTACCAAATTATGCATTTACAAAGCATCACAAATCAATTACATGATGCTTTTAGAGACACCAAATCGGTTACAAAATCACATATACTGACTGAAAATATTGTTGTTTGTATAGAAATACCACATGAAAATGAACGTGGACTAGTAGATAATACACGAGATTCTAAAATACGCTTGATGCGTGTTAGACCTGTTGGTTCTATGGATAAGAAGCCTAAAAATGATAGGATATGGAAAAACATTTTTTTCAAACAAGCTAAAACGTGGAAGAAATGCACCATCAGGGTGATGACACTGTTGAACACCATGATTCTGAAGAAATCATGAGATTCTATTCATTACATCCATAATAGAAAAATATGGAATCGAAACAAAGTAAATGGAGTTGATGATGTTTTCTTTTACTTTGTTTCAAAGGAAATAAATGAAGACAATGATGATCCAAAACCAAATCTATATCTGATTGTCAAAAGAGACACATTTGGAAAAAAAAGGAAATGCAATACAAGTCAAACTTGACTCCCTTAACAAATGAGAGGTTTGGACATAATATAATCACACCTGAAGCTGGAAAACCAGTTGGGTACAAATGAATTTTCGTTCGAAAACAAAATGAGAAATGAGGTTATGAGATATAAGGCTCGTCTTGTAGCTCAAGGCTTTTCTCAAAGACATGAGATCGATTATGAAGAAACATATTCTCCTGCTATGGATGCGATCACGCTTACATTATTGATGAGTCTTAAGGCTAGTCAAAAACTTGAGATGCTTCTAATGAATGTTGTTACAACATATTTGTATGGATTCTTGGACACCAATATTTATATGAGAATCCCTGAAGAATTTAAGATGCTAGAAATATTAAGTTCTAAACCTAGAGAGTTATGTGCAATAAAGTTGCAAAGATCAATAAATGACTTAAAGCAATCCAGATGCATGTTGGTATTATCATCTTAGTGAGCATTAACTAAAGAAAGATATTTAAATTGTCCTATATGCCCATGTGTTTTCATGAAGAAAACATCCGGATTTGTAACTATTGATGCATATGTCGATGATACAAATTGAGCATCCTCAAAAGGTTATATTTGTACATCAATATACATATACGAAAAGAATGTTTAAACGACTTAACATGGACAAAGCAACTCCATTTAGCACTCCTATGGTTGTTAGATGATTAAATGATGAAAATGCTCTTTTTCAACCACATGAAGAAAATGAAGATATACTTGGTATTCAAGTACCATATTTAAGTGCAATAGGACCACTTATGTACCTTGGAATTTCTTTCCCCTAATTTATCATTTGATGTTACTCTTTTGGCAAGAATCCACGCATCTCTTACGCAAAGCAATCAAAATGGAATCAAACATGTCTTTCGTTATCTTCAAGGATTGATTGATTTATGATTATTTTATCGTAACAACTCAAACGGAGAAATGGTCGGCTTTGTAGATGTATTGTATTTGTCTTACCCACATAAAACTCGATCACAAACAATATACATTTTTACAATTGGGGGAACTGCTATGTCTTTGTGATCTTAGAAACAAAAACTTGTAGCCACATCCTCAAACTATGATGAAATTATTTTTCTCCACCAGGAAAGTAGAGGAATGTGTTCACTTCGGTCAATAAGTTAACACATTTAATCAAGTAGTGGAATCTGTGTTAATCCTGAACCGACCATCTTATATGAAGACAATGCATCATATGTCGCTCAAACAAAGGAAGATTATATCAAAAGCGACAAAACTAAACATATTCTACCAAATTTTCTTCTTATATACACAAGACCTTGGAAAGAACAAGGAACAAAGGCAAAATGTATATGATTATATGACAATATTGTAGATCTCTTTACGAAATCATTACCCACCACGATATTTAGAAAACATATTTACAATATTGAAATGCATCGACAAGACTTGTTAACCATTGTTACCCGAGGAGAAGCTTCTAGAATTGATTCTCTTTATTTTACTATAATTTTCCTATAATTCTTTTTTAAAAATAACTAAACCTTTAATGTAGAAGAAATTATTGATAATTTTTCTCAAAAGTGTGTTACAAAAATCAATACCGTACAATGTATTGATAAAAATGGAATCTAGCTTCGTAATGTCTCACAGTTAAATGTATCTAATATCCCCTCTACAAATTGAACATTTCGGTTCATTTATAATATATACACGAATAACAATAATAATAACTTCTTCTATGATCTGGGCTTCTTCTTTTTCAGTGTTCTTCTTCTATTTCCTATTACTTACGTAGTAATATGATTATAT
>CAJHQP010010179.1:0-19567 GCA_905132765.1 Moricandia arvensis
CATCCTTATCCACAATTAAAATTTTCAATCCTTTTTTTGAAGTGACCCTAGAAACAGCCACGTATAGCTGACCATGTGAGAAGACAGGTCTTGGTAGATAGAGACCTACTTCAGATAGGGATTGACCCTGGCTTTTATTGATTGTTATTGCAAAAGCCACAGCAAGAGGCAGTTGCCTTCTCCGCATTTTAAAGGGTAATCTGCTGTCAGATGGGGTTATGAGCAATCTAGGAATATCAACTAAGTCTCCAACATTTCTCCTGTTATAATCCTAGCTTGAATCATAAAATCCATTAGCTGAGTGATAACCAATCTTGTCCCATTCATTAACCCGTCTGTAGGAGCTATGTTTCTCAGAACCATAACAGGACAACCAACCTTTAGTCTAAGAATATGGTTTGGTAAGCCTGAAACCTTAATAGTGTTCAGAAAATCAGAACTAAGAGCTTCATTGTTTACCGAGCTTGTATCAGAAGGATCAATACTATCAGCACTGCTATAATTTTTTCCTCACCTGAAATAGAAAACATATATTAGCAGAATTACACTTATAAATATAAATGACGGGAGAAAAGCTGAATATAAAAATTTACCATTTAACTTATTCAACATATAATCGTTAACTATATTCACATCCTCATTGGTTGGACAAAGTATAGCTCTCTCTTGAAAAACTTGGCCTCTTTGTTTTCATCCAGTGTTGTTGAATCACCATAAATAGCTTTGCTGATTGCTTCTATAGGATCATTTGACTCGGTAATCAGAAATTCAAATGGAATTTCAATCTCTGCTTCACCATCGTTAGGCTCAGAAAGTTTTCCATCTCCAACTTTCAAAATCCATTCTGAAAATTCTTTAAGATCCTTTGACTCTTCAAGTGACAAACCACCAGAGAGCAATCGCATATTCTTAGTAAGTTTGAGCACTCTGCAGTTTTCCCAAAGATATGATGAGTTAAGAGCGGCCATAACAATTTCAGCTCTACCAGCTCCATTTATAACAGGCAATACTTGCCTAAAATCACCTCCAAAAACGACAACTTTTCCCCCAAATGGCTGTGTCTCGTGCTTCCCCACAATATCAGATAAACTTCTATCCAAAGCTTCAAAACAATGTTTGCTCATCATAGGCGCTTCATCCCATATAATAAGTGATGATGCTTTCACTAAATTAGCCTGGTCAGTTCCATGCTTCATAGTACATGAAGAAAACTCATCTGGATTAAGGGGAATACCAGAATCTGGAATGAGCTGTCCGACCGCCTTGCAACAACAATGATGCGATGCCACTTGAAGCCACGTTTAGAACAATATCTCCTCGAGATCTGATAGCTGCAGAAAGCAATTTCCAGAGGAAAGTTTTCCCAGTTCCACCAAAACCGCTAACAAAAAACATTCCACCAGCTCCTTTATTAACAGCAGCAAGAATCTCCTCATATATCTTTTTTTGCTCGCAAGTCATCTTGGGAATATCTCTATGAAGAGTTTCTAACAAAGAGGAACGACAATAACTACGTTCATCTAACACCAAGACGTTAGAATCGTCACTACTTGTTCTTGGTAGTGCAGGCATAGATTCAAATCTTGCTAGAGAAGTGCCATTACGTCTCAAAATTTTTTCTATCTCTAGTAGGGCATATTTTTTTTTGTCGTCATCACTCAGAAATAGACCTAAAATAAAAGCAAAAAAGATAAGAATCACGCAGGTAAATTATAAATGTGAACGTAATATGATGTAGAATTATAGAGGTTTACTCTGAAAAAATTAAATGCTAACCTGGTCTATTGAAATATTTTCTTCTGTAGTGCTCGATATCTTCAGACAAAATCTCCCAAGTGTTTTCCCATACTGATTCCGGCACAGATAAAGTGTTATTCATAAGCATCATAACAAACACTTTCCTGCATTCACTTGCGGTGCTGTCATAGCTTCTTCTTACAATGTCATCAATGTACTCCTGGTCATCATCTAATAAACCACGCGCATAACATGCTTCTTTGTAGCTTGGATACAGAACATCTTGATAAGTTCTAATGTCCTCATAACTGGTAGGACCTCTGACAATGTTCAACAATACACGCAAGAAATAGGCATCTTCCTGGGTCCGAGGAGCATAATTAATCCTCCCTAGAGCAAAACCCCGTTTTCGTCTTTTGAACTTTTTTGACCTTTTGTCATAAGTAAAGAAGTTTGGAATCTGAGCATATGTCAATGTTCTTGCAAGGGAGTCAATTTTACACAACTCAAACCAAGCCAAGAACATAGTATTCTCTATGAGCTTCCGACTAACCACTGCTTTCAACTTGTCTTTCCCTTTGAAAGTAACAACTTGCTTTCCGGGAAGATGGAAACTTAGCTTCTCCACTGCAGTTGATCGGAAGTGTATAGGAAACTTGAAGATTCTCCACGTTCCTTCACATGTAGAAACGTATCTGTATGAAGAAAATTAATTCAATAAAATCGCAGGGTGTTGTTGATTCTTTTTTATAAAAAAAGAATCGTAATGTTTTATACCTGCAATCGAAGAATTCCTTGAGTTCATTCCTTTTCTTGTCAAGCTTTTCCTTGGTAAGCTCAACATTGCCTAACTCACTTGCAACAATGTGATCTGGGGGTTCAACAGCAACTGTCAACGATCCTGTCCTTTATTTATATATTTGAATAAATACTTTATAGACGCAGCTTGGTTGCACCACTCGACGTTAATGTGAGCTCTGTAAAGAAGAGATAATTTCCGGTTATAAGAATGACATATCGATTATCACATCTCACCCCATTCTTCAAAACATAGTTTTCTGAATTTTGACGCCTTCTGTACACCGAAAATCCTTGTTTGTTAATAGTTGTCTCCTCAGCAAATGATTTAGGATATGACTTAGAGCAACGCCCATTCTCCATACATGGTGAATTCATATTAGCTGCTCCACAGGGTCCATGAATCATCATATCTTTAATGACCTCATAAAGTTCAGGTTCCTCCTTCTTATTGGGAATCTCTGCGCAAATAATGTTGTCAATATCGTCTGTTGTAGGAGGCTTTATCTTCTTCATGAATAGGAGAATGTGAGCATGTGGTAAACCACGTTTTTGAAACTCAATTGTGTACATAGCTGTTTCAGAAGAAAAAAAATTAGTTAGAAAATCTAGAAAATATAACGCCCAACAGAACATACTACACAACAAACAGCCAACTTACATGAAACTGTCTCACCCAAAATATTCTTTTTGGTTAAAGAATCCATCAATGAATCAAGTTTAATCTTGAAAATCCTACAAATAATGTCTGATCTATCTTCTGCCTTTAGCTTCCTCGCCTTAACATGTCTTGTGATCTCTGGCCATTTTGGATTGCATGTGAAAGTGATAAAAAGATCTGGAAATCCAAAATGCTTACATATTGTCATAGCATCCAGGTAATTGTTCTTCATATATCTAGGACTCCCCACGAAAGAAGCTGGTAATGTGAACTCGGCACCTTGCTCAAGCATATCGACTTTGCCGCATTCTCAGACTCTTTAATAGAATCATAACTATCAGATCGCAAAGATGGTTGGTTCAACTTCAAATATCGTAGGCGATTAGACTCAATCGTTGTGAAGGCGTCTACCACAAACTGCTGAAATAGTCTTCTAGAGTGTAGAAGAGAATGAGACTCATTCTTACGTTCATGCAGGCGAAAAGCAAAGAATTGTCTCATGCTAATATTAGGCTTCTTCTGCTTTTTTGTAACTTTTGTTGCTCCTTTCTTAATACCAAGTCTGAATCCATCTTCTCCATACGTAAATAAAAGAGGATATTGAAGTGCAAGATAGGAAGCATGAATCTCGTTTATTCTCAGCAATTTTCCTGATTTTTGCTGTAGAACGATATCCCTTTTGTCCATATCAAGACTAAAATCTCCAGGAATAAGCGCAGCAACCTCTGAGGTTGTAGGTGTGTTATAGGTCCGTCCATCCTTTAACCTCTCACTAACAATCCTCATATGAAATGAATCTTCAGGAGCTGTGTTAAATCGATCTCTTGCTGATCTAAATTTTTTCACATATGGATTAACTTCATTCAACATCTTCATCAAAACATCGATAATATCTTTCCTTAGATTATCTTTTTCTTCACATGAACTTTCTGTTTTCCAGAGCTGTAAAACATATAAAAAGAACAATTTAAGTAAAATATCTCGAAGAAAGTGTTTGAAACATTTATTGAAATACCTTAAACATTTTACTCTGTTTTCAACTTCATTCTCTGTGTCAACTATGTATAGCTGACCAAATTTGGCTTCACCTCCATCAGGTGGAGTTAAGTTACCAATTAAGTGGTAATTTTCTCCTTGTAGTTGAAACATATCAGGTCCAAAACCCTTCTTTAAAGACCTCTGAACTTTTCCACCAAGCGAAGTGAATGAAAAAACCATATTGTAAGGTCGTATATGTTTTTGGAAATGTCTGCTTCTTGGATCATCCCCTTCCAAAAGGTTTTTTAGAACAGTTGGGGGCTCTTTCAATAGAGGCAATTGCACTTGGCCTTGCATACAACATAATGAAAAAGTAGGATTCTTTGCATTTCTACGCTTGTTTAGCCGTTCTCCATACCACATTATAGCTCCACAATGAGAACATTTATAGTCAGGATCACCTTCATCTAAATATTCTGCATATTTATAAAAACAGTTGTGATAAAAGTATACTTTTCAAATCAAAACAAAGTTAAATTGTATGATAAACTTAATTCAGATTCATTACCAATGGTTTTTATATATTTTTGATTTGGTTTAGAAGAGATCACGCCTACGCAACCAGGGCGTTGTGATGCTTTCGTTGTATTATTGACAACGCTAAGCACAAGCTCTTGATCCAAATCCATAGGATCATCTATGTCCGATTCTTCAGTTTCTGTATCAGTATTCTCTTGAGAACTACAGTCAAATACTTGTACTTTATCAGTATCAACTATGCCTACATCAAAATAAATCAAATTAATATAAACTCAAAGTATAAAATGTAGTGTAGGCAATTGAAGTATATCAAACCTCCAAACAAATCATTTCCGACTATAGCATCATCTTCGTCTATGGTCTGAGTGGATGCATTGAATGTAGGTAATGGCAACTTAGAGTTTTTTTTCCGTAAATGTGAAATATTCGTAATGTCTTTCAGTACATTACGTGTTGACCCTACTGAAGTCGAAGCTCCTTTCTTGTAAATCCCCTGTTTGATAGAGCTGAAGCTACTCTTTTGTAGATCCCCTGGTTTACAATTAATGTGATGGTTAATAATATTGTATGAATTGATGGGAAAATTTGTGGCTTGTTTGAATTGCATGAGTAAAAAAAATACTTGTTAATGAGGTCAAGCAAGAGCTCAGCTTTGGGGCTTTCGCTTACTTGTGTTTTCATTGAATCGAGACCTTGCAAAGAAACAAATATGAAAATCATTATAAAGGATAGTAAGATATAACAATAATTCTTAAGAATTGTTAGAACATGAAAGACTAACCAAGGACACATCTTCGTAAATTTCTTGGTGTCTGTGGTGAATACATGCCTATCTGTTGATATGATGTTGTATTGTTTGGTACTTGGCGATTTTCAAAGGATTCAAACAGTCTATAATATATAGAGGGTAAAGGAATATCTTGAAATGAGATAGAATTTGAAGAATTCTGCATGCAAGGAAATATGGGTTTATCAACTAATGAGGTCTTAGTTTGTTCTGTTGCAGGTTCGGCTCCGATCCGCGCGGGTACCAGTTTTTTTCGTTTCATAATCAGAGACAGACAACCAAGAAGGTTTTCTTGTTTGAGTAAAAGGATGAGAGAGTAACTGGAACTTAGAAGAATGGTCGTGATTGATAAAAATTATAAGAGGTAATCTTCAAAACTGGATTATATTGTTAGGTAAAATTTATACTTTAAGATTCATAAAATAACGTTAGCAAGAATTTAGGTAAATTGTTAAAGTTGTTTAATCAATTTTGGAACTTGATATCTTTTTCAGTGATATACTTCTGATTTTGATATCAATAAGCAACCACATATTACACGTCCAATGTTAGTTTAGATTTACTAACACATTACTTAGTTTTTTAAAACTTATCTGCTTTATATTTTAATATTTTAATTATTTATATATTAAGCAAGCTTGTAAATGAAGAATATGAAGAGCTGTGATGAAAAATACGTGTGAAAGAGTTGGACAGGTATGTCATCTATAACTCATCTTATAGTACTTTGCTAGTTTGTATAATGATAGCAATAAGTTAAGCACTGAAAATAGTGTAGTTAGGAGAACAGATTGGTTAGTTAGGTGGTTAGTTAGGCAAATCTATTGCTTATTCCATTGATTTCTGTAGACTGGTTATCAATTGGTTGTAGTTTTATATTTAGAGTTTGATATACATCAACGATATAATACCTCAAAATAATATAGAAAATCTGCTTATTATTAAATATAAAACTTTTAATTAAAGGAAAAACCAAGAAAAAAGATATGCATAAATTTAAAAGGTCTAGATAAATAAAAATGAAATGACGTCAACCAACTTAAAGGGGTGGTGTCGCGGGGGAATGGACACAAACTCTTGTGCCTATTCTGTCTTTGTCTTTTCTTGTTTGATTATCTTGGTGCACTGTTTCTTGGAAGAAGATGTTATGTCGGGTAGATCAGAATGATCATCTTTTCGCTTTGTGATGGGAGTTGGACAATCTTCAGATGAATTTTGATCCAACATCAAAACCTAAAATCAGTGATAAGGGCCAAGTGAAATGAATCAATATTAGATTTTTTAAAATAAATCTAACTTAAATAGCCACAAACAAATAAGAATTGTAAGGCAAATCTTTCTATATAACTAATAAACTTACAGATCCAGATGACATGGTAGAAGATGTTGTGGCCATACCAGAATATGACTGAGAGTCATTTTCGATACTTAGAATTTTATCTCCAGAACAAACCTCTAAAACCAAAAATGTGTCTGATCCATTTGTGACATTATCAGAGCATATAGAAATTCCAAAACAGAAAGATTTCCCAACCAAACTACGAATAGGTTCTGGTAGTATCTCTGGATCTTCAATCTACAAGATGATAAATGTACATTTATTAGTTAGTTGTGGTTTAAGTAAGTGCTATAAACACAATTTTATCAAAATTATACCTCTTCATAAGAGCCATCCCATAGCTCTTCAGCTGAAAGTCCAATGATGGACTTAGCAACAGAGCCTAGCAACATTAGCTTACATGTCATTGTGTCATCTTTCACAACCAAATGTAGTTTGAATCTAGTGAACCAAACCATATTTTTTTATTAGATAAGATGTATGAGAATAAATAAAACGAAGTAAATATTTTAAATAACTTACTTGGGTGACACGTTAGTGATATTAGAACGACAAACATCACAACGAAACAATGGTTTATCATTTTTTGTCATTCTCCCGTAATCAACTTTGGGAAGCTTATTAACTCGTTTTTGGTGCCGATTACAACCAAAATAGTACCATGCCCAATCTGTATCTATTGACCTCAATGGTGCATATGATTTTGCAAATCTCCACCTAGATTCGTTTAAAAAAAACGTTAGGAGATTTTAATGTCAAATAACAGTAAACAAAAAAACAATTCCGAGTAGCCAACATATGTACCTGATTGGCGTCATTGACTTCCGAAATTGGTTTGATCTCAGCATCATTCCAGTTATATGAAATTCTTTTAACCTCCTTCTTTCCATTATGTTTCTCAACCAGAGCAACAGAGAGATGATCATCTGACAGCCTACAAAAACTTAAGATACAAAAAAAATCAGTGATTGAAACTGTTACTATATTACACGCATTGAAACAACATTAAAATGTTTAACGAAGTATAACCTTTGTCTTAAATCTGTAACTTCAGAGATCATTGGGTTCAGGTAGAGTCGCGAGGCATCAAAAGCATTTGTGATTTGTACCTCACCTAGTTAACATAAATTACATTAGAAAAACAATATTTAAAATACAGTAACTAACCCAATGTTTAAAAAGGCAATTTAAATACCTCTAAAGTTGCTGATTTTTGCAAACCTTATCAAACAAACAATTGACTGATCTTTATCCTGAGTAAAAGGTTCTAGTTGCTCAGCATAAGTTCCCCAAAGACAACATGCAAGGTTGTTTCCTCTGTCAATTAGTAAGCATAGTATTATGTGGTTAATGAATGAAATTTTCATAAGTAATTTAATGAAAATGTGGTTAAGAGAACAAACTCTGTGTCAACTAAGCGAAATTGAACCCTTTTTCTGTCTTCTCCTGAAACCTGGACGGTTTGAACATCACCAAGTTCATGAACTCTACCTATTACATCTGTGAGAAAACTATAAAGTATTATCATATGGCAAATACATTAAAAATAATCAGATGTATATGATATATGTACATGAACTGAATCGATTTCATGTGGTCTAAACAGTTTATGCTATATCTCACAAATTAAAAATAACTACGTGTATAAATAAACTCGATTTCAAATTTACCTATGAGGAAACATGACTTTAGAGTTCCATTATGAATTTCTTCATAATTGGCAAGAGATAGGAAATTTCTATCATCATCTAAATCAGAACCCGAAAGCACAGCGTCGTCCGCTATAGTCATCTTGTACTTATGTTTTGTTGTTCGGTATTGACCACCAGCTGCAGTGACAGATACGTTTTGAACAACTCCCCATTCATCAATAGGTAAAGATCTTTGAAGTCGGTACATGAGACTTGGTTTACAAGAAGCATGGATTGTGTTTCCCTAAAAAAACACAGGGTAATATTAGAATCAAAGAAACATAAGTAATATTATAAAGAGAAAAAACATTATAAACTGATAGTTACCCATTCATCTGCTAAAATCATCTCGAAGCTATCACCTCCGAAAGATGTGTGTTGCTTCCATGAATGCAAACATTTAACTTGGACTCTCCAGTTGTTTTTGTAAGGTCTCAATTTTGTGAGAGGAGTGAAAGATGTTACGATAGACATGTTTAGGATTTAGGTTTTCTTTGCAATGTTTTTAACGATAGATAGAGTGGATATATATACTTGTTTTTAACGAATGATATAATCTTTAAAACATAATATACTTTATTGAAACAAATCTTTATTGATATAGAAACTGTTTAGAAATAGGCCACCGATTCAAAAAGTTGTTATATTTTGAAACTGGAATATTTAGTTGATATTATGGAGTTAATTGTTATTGTGTATTGATATAGAGATTGCTTAGAAATAGGAAAACTCAAGATAATTATTGAATGTACGAAATATTAGGTAGATTTGTTTTCCTATTTGTTATTATCTAGTTGTTATTGTGAGTTATTGCTGGTTTGATTGCCACGAAATTCTTTGATAACGTAATCTTTTAGTTATTGATGGGTTGTTATTGTGAGTTATTGCTGGTTAGGATTGCACCGCCCGCCCCCCGCGAGGAAATATTACGGTAAGGCTAAACGACTGAGTTTTATCATGCATGAGCCATGTTAATTATGAGGGAAAACTAAAGGTTATTTCTTTTTTGGGTACTCAGTTAATAGTTTAGATAGATTGTGACTCACGGCCTCTTTTAAGACCGCGGGAACGATTTATAAAATTTAAAAATACAAAATATAGATTTGCTTGTTAAATTTCATAATAGAAATCATAAAAGTTAATCTTACACATTATACTTCATCTCTAACATTTTTAGTATAAGACTTATCTTTGTATGTTCCCTGTCGACTATGTCTTTGTCTTCTTATTCTTCATAATCATCACAAGATGACCAAGAATATGCATAAGAATAATCGACATATTATATTCCTCAATTTTTGTTTTCTGTTGAAACTATTTTTTTGAACATGATGAATAATATATTCATATGTCAAAAATGAGTTTTATTTGAATGAGAAATGGAGGTCCAATGTGTGTGATTTGAGAAATTTGTACAAATAGCAAATACATACATTGGATATTTGATTGGATTTGGGTTTAATCTTATAAACCAAATATATGTTGATCTTTTATATTGATAAAATATAAAAAAGAAATCTATTTTAAAATATATTATTTGTTTGAATTGGTCAAACAATAATAATTTTATTCTTTAATTTCTTGGTCAAAATGTGGAATAAATTCACATAATAATTGACAAGAATTAAACTCTCCATTAGTGCACCATGGAAGTTTCATTTCTTTGTTGAAAATGAACTTTGTGCTTCTCATTATTTTTTCTATATAAATGCTTGTTAGCATTATAGAAAATATGCACATTCAACAACAAAAGTTTACTCTCTCCCACTTAGAATAGTTATGCTAGTATTTTTTTTTTTTGTCTGAGAGTACAACACAGAAATAAGTTCGTTAGCTTCTATTCTGAGTGATGCAGGAATAGTCGAAGTGTGGTTGTATCCTAGGATTCTGATTGCGCAAACACCGTCACACTGCGGGCAATTTAAGAATTAAGGAAAGAGTGTCTCGCCTCCACACGAAATCATTCTTTGTTCATCATATTTTGGTATCAAGTATTGTATATTTTATTTATGTTTTTATCATTCTATAAACAAATTATTCAGTTTGCCATATCGTAGAAATCATGGTCTACAATCTTAATTCTTAAATTTTCGTTATTACACTAACGAAAAACTGATTATTTGTTATTTTTTGATAAGATCAAGTATCAAAAACAAGTATCAGAAAGTTGTTCTGATTTTTCAGATCTATTGGTATTTGTGTTGCATTTGTTTATTGGTTATGGTGGATATTTACGTAGCTGAAATCTGTTAGAATAATTATTGGTTGATGTTTGTTTTATTTTACCAATCATTTATCTTGCACATGATATTCACTTCATTGTTGATCCATATTATTTCGTCTTTTGGAAAGAATGCTATTTAGCTGCCTAGAAAAGTAATTAAAAGAAATTGTTATTATTCAAATATATGTATTAATGCTTTGACTTGATTTATTGGTTTCTTAAAACTCATGTTTTAATTTTATGGCTTACATTTGCATTTATGTTTTATTTGTGAGAAACTAATTGACCATGTTGCAAATATATGTATGGGTCAAATGTCATTAATTCATTTATGAATTGTCACTAATAATATTTTTTTTATGCAAGGTTATAAATAATTTTTTTATAGCTGATGGAGATAACACTAGTAAATTGATCGGTGGAGTTCTGGTTTTAATCTAATGGTGAATCGAGTTTAAATATTTTTGTAAAAAAAAATGTTATAACCATTTTGATATTAAGATATCAAATGGAATAAATGGAATGGATTCGTGAGTCGACGCCCCAAATTAAGTTTGGGAGAGGTCTGCCACATATGAATCATTTGCCATAGATAATATAATGTTGTTGATATTGATCAAAACATTCATATTTCGTCAATGCTTTAACGCGAGCCATATAAAGATTGACTATGGAAAAAAATAAGAAGTATCATATTAATATGACTGAAACTGACATGTATATTGTAGTTTCTAAAGTCAATATGGTTGAAAATAACCAAAGAGAGTAGTGCTTTTGATGCCACAAATAATATCATGTATGATATGTATATTTGCTAAAAAGCAAAATAATGTTTTTGAAAGAAATTCAAAACATACAAGTTGGATTTATAAATCGACTTGAGAGAACTATGAAAATAGTTGTATATAAAATGTGAATTTCTAAGACTGGAAAAAAAGTTGTAATAATTTTGAAATTGCTATTTATTCATTTAAATCCAAAAGAGTTGTAGATCAACATTTCTAAACTCTTAAGAGATGTTAAATGTAAATATGCATATTTTGAGTTATCTCAAGAGATGTGGGGGAAGCTTTGCTTACCATATAAATCTTTGGCAAGAGGCCACATGAACGTAGTGATAATTATCACAATATAATTAAAAAAAAACTAATGCCATGCATTGATTTTTGTATATAATGGTTAATTGTATTTTGAAAAAGATGACAAAAATCATTAAACAATTGATCTCGACTAATCTCAAGAGATTATGTTCATTATGATGACAACCTAGGATCCTTATATTAAAGGTGTGTCATGAGATCATATTGTTATATCATCAAGAGGAATGGGTTAATGCCTGTGAATTAAGATGAGGTTTGGCGGTAACTCTACCTAAATGACTGGAGATCCCAAGAAATAGGTTCAAGGAGACAACTAAGTCAAACTAAATCTGCCCAAAGCACTGTAAGACTTCGGTCTATACCCAGTTCCTAGGATGATTAAACAGTGCTACATGTAAGGAATAGAGGATAAGCATTTGCTTTTAATGATTTGTGTCCATAGTTTTGAGATATGAATGGAGTAGTACATGATACTCCTTTAAACAAACTAATGGCAAATCACCTTGTGAGTGTGAAATGGGGCCGTTTCTAGGAGAATGAAAGAAAGGCTATATTCTCCAAGTTCACTCATGATTAACCAGGACTGTTCACGGCCAAAATGAACACAACAGAGAATCTATTTCTGTGAGAGAATGAAACTGTGTTATAGTTATTGTCTAGGTTTACATCAAAGCCCGGGTGGTTCAAGACATCATGTTCACCATCTGGCCGAGTAAATCCGATAGCTATTAACAATGACTGGTTCAAGGCTGAAAAATGCTACCAACTCATCATGCAGTGGATTTTTCGTTTGTACTCTCAAAAGTCCTTAGTTGAGTCTTTGTCGAGTCTTGTCTAGGAGGTCAAGTCTATTGAGTCGTCTAGTGTTTAGAGTCATTTCTATTCATGTGGGGGATTGTTGGAACTATTTTTTGAACATGATGAATAATATATTCATATGTCAAAAATGAGTTTTATTTGAATGAGAAATGGAGGTCCAATGTGTGTGATTTGAGAAATTTGTACAAAGTAGCAAATACATACATTGGATATTTGATTGGATTTGGGGTTTAATCTTATAAACCAAATATATGTTGATCTTTTATATTGATAAAATATAAAAAGAAATCTATTTTAAAATATATTATTTGTTTGAATTGGTCAAACAATAATAATTTTATTCTTTAATTTCTTGGTCAAATGTTGAATAAATTCACATAATAATTGACAAGAATTAAACTCTCCATTAGTGCACCATGGAAGTTTCATTTCTTTGTTGAAAATGAACTTCGTGCTTCTCATTATTTTTTCTATATAAATGCTTGTTAGCATTATAGAAAATATGCACATTCAACAACAAAAGTTTACTCTCTCCCATTTAGAATAGTTATGCTAGTATTTTTTTTCTTTTGTCTGAGAGTACAACACAGAAATAAGTTCGTTAGCTTCTATTCTGAGTGATGCAGGAATAGTCGAAGTGTGGTTGTATCCTGGGATTCTGATTGCGCAAACACCGTCACACTGCGGGCAATTTAAGAATTAAGGAAAGAGTGTCTCGCCTCCACACGAAATCATTCTTTGTTCATCATATTTTGGTATCAAGTATTGTATATTTTATTTATGTTTTTATCATTCTATAAACAAATTATTCAGTTTGCCATATCGTAGAAATCATGGTCCTACAGTTTCTCCAAACAGTTGTAAGCATTAAAACTAATATTTTGACACCTAAAACTATTGAATATAAAAATTATTTTCAATAAATATTTTTGTATAAAATACATTAAAAATATGCACTTTAAACAATTCTTTAGTTGTATGAAAAAATAGGATAGACATTACAATTAATAATCAAACAAAACCAACCAATTAATTACATATAGGAGCATACATTTAAATTTAAAACTAACACCATATACACTCTATCTACTATATTAAAACACACAACAATACTATACATGTAGAGATAATATATCATATCCAAATTTTTTTTTTCAAATATAAATTTCAAATTTTATAATTTTATAATATAGATTAAAATTAACCTCTAAAGTCTTGAGAAATAATTTCCGCGCATAGTACGGATCCGTATCTAATATTATATTAAAATTGAATGTTAGTGGCACAAAATTATGATTATAAAAGAAAATGGACAGAATTCTAGAGAATTATGCTTTAATGTTATAGACATTCTTCCTGATTTGTAAAAATGAAGTTGATTTTTAATAAAATATATTTTATTTTTTTGACTGAAAACAAAATTGGTAGGTAACAAAGTTTGAAGGATTTAACTTTTTTTATTTTAAGAGGTTTAGAATGGTACCAAACGATGAAAGTGTTTCAAGCAATGTTTTTCAAAACGCCTACAACCATTGTAGGCAATCACTGCGTTTGCAAATGCTGATAAGAACCAAACAAGTTCTATGTTTTGTGATATTTTGGAGGTTTAAGTGATACAAATTTGAAGCTTTCAAGAGATTTGTAGGATTCAGTAACAGATATTCGAGCAATGGATGATTTGGTTGAAGGTGGATTGATGCACGCCATCTTTTTTATTAAAACATAATCATTTTTTATCTAACTATTTTTTTTAGATTTTAAATTAAATACACACTCTTTCATAAACTTATTCCACATGAATTTATTAATAGTCTCTGCCTTATATTAGGAAACAAATGGTCCAACGTTCATAAAAAAGATTTGAAACATATTCATGTGCATACGATTTGTAACTCCATCTTTTTCACTATTTGAGTTTGTAGCATACGATTATTCTTTTCAAATTTTTCTTCGGATTTTCTTTTTAATTTGGAGTATCTCGAGTCTATGGAAAGGCCCGGACTAATTCTCAAGGGTGGTGCACCCACGGATAAACTATCTCTCCGGATATGAAAATGGGCCGTAAGTATGGACCCATATCCGTGTTGGTGTCTAAAAAATAATGTGACTTAGTATGTGAATTGAATCTGAAACGTGTTAGGATCCCAAACCCTTCTCCTTAGAACTTGACCACAAGATCGAGTGTTATAAATGTATGGGGGAATTGTATTTCTTATTGATTCTGAATGTGTATAAAAATTGAGTACATCATGTGCCCTTTATATATAGGGACTTATGAATAGATAACTACAACATAGATAAGGATAACTACAAAGTATAATCCCCATAGGTGTAGGAATAGATAAACATAAACCCACTAGGATAAGGCTTATCCATACTCGCCTAAAGACTTATCCATTCGGCCATAAACACTTCTGTCCTTATCTTCATTTCTGTGCATGGTTATTGCATCCACACCAAATGGTTTACAACACTCCCCCTTGGATGTTATAACCATAAGAGCTCATAATACGTTTGGTATGTTGCCTCGTTAAAACCTTACCAGTAAACCCTTTTGGGATAAAACCACGGTTAAGGAAAAAGAATACAAACGTATTACTCCCCCTGTTTTCTGCCTCATTGGATGTTTTTCAATCCTATTCTGTATATTAGCTTCTGAACGTAGAGGTTGATAGGAATAAATCGGTTGAGCTTATCACTTGATCGTACTTGCACTTCTTGAACTTCTTTGTTGTCGTGTACACCACAATATGATCGGAAATGTTGATCTATTGTCATCTTCAGGGATTGTACTATCTCTTTCAGTTGAGCTATGTAAGTTGCACCCTGTTTATAGGTGATGGTCGATCCTTCGTTTTGATTCATCGACCGCATTGTCTACTTGCTTCATGGATAGCCATGTTTCCGAGTTGTTGAATGATGTTGCCATTGTTCATTTCATTGATCTCCATGAAATGGATGTTCTGCCATTAGTGAATATATAACATGTTTGTAATCTTGCATTATATGGAACATAGAAAACCTGAAAACCTGTATTAGTAAAACCAATTAACCCCTATTTGGGTTGGTTAGTTTGGTTAGTATAAAACAAACTTAAATCTTTCGTTCTTTGTAAATAAATAACGAAGTATATGTTTATTATTGGTTCTTTATAACCTTTTTTACCTTTCTTTATCATCAGCTATATTTTAAATTATGCATACTGATATGCATGCTGATGGATCATGGTTATAATCAGTATATTCATTTGATATAGATATGGTCATCCATTTGAATCAATGGTTGTTTATATGGCATCTATGACAAACGACTTTAGCATTCGTGGTTGGGTCTTGTGGTTTAGTGAATACACCACGACCTCTTACTTAACAATGGCCATATTCTGTTTATTTCTTCGACCGTTATGTTCTTATATCTTCGTATGGTCGTCCATAATTATCTCGACCATTTGCCATATGATCGGCCGTACCTCGACCATAACTTTCTTGGTCGGATGGGCTTTGCCCGTATGATCGCCATGTTGGTTTGTCGACCTTAACCTTCTCGACCATTATGGATTACTATGGTCGTATGATCGGCTATAGAGACTTCGATCATGTTGGTTGCCGTAGCCGTATGTTCGGCTACACTCAGGTCGATTCCTTCGACCTCGACCATCTTGTATATATATTGAGTTATAGAACAATCACAAACCATATAGTATGTGATCTTATGATCCAAATATTATGATAATAACCTGTCTAAGAATCAATTGATAACTTATATCTTTTGGAACCAATCAACTTTTCTTTAAGTTGGTTTATTATAAACACAAAGAATTTTTTTTTATAAGAATATATGAACTGATTTTGATTGTTCTTATAGAACTCCTTTGCTGAGTATTATTTGGCCGATCATATTGTATTATATGCAGCTGCTTTGCATCAGTTCATAAACAGCTAAGGAACAAAGCCATTCATCGAGAATTTTTTTTTTCATCTTTATGGTACCTTTATTATCTTTATCCAATGATTAATATATTACTTACTACATCATCATTTCTCATTATTTCTTTCTCTCTATATATATATATATATATATCCATACGTTATCATTTTCAAATCGTTATAATTTTCAAATCGTAGTAGCATCCACCACATATCTTATATCATTTTATAATCAGTTCCTTGGTCTCTGTGAGTAACCTTGTGTAATCAAGCCATTTTTTAAATGCTTTTAAGTAGGAATATATACACCTTTAGATCACGTGGTGTTCATCTTATATCTCATGATTTCTTTTACTCTCACAGGACTCATTTACCCACTGGTTTATCGGATGGCGTTCTATGGCCAATACGTCCATCTCTTCTATAGATTCTTTAAATCTTCTTTTTTTATTTAAATCTTTTAAACCCCACGTTTTTCTTTTAACATTATAACCTTATCTTTATGATTTATAATTCATGATTTATGAGTACTCACACGTAGGTTCATGATCCTCGCTTTATATTTTAAGTGCTACTTTTTATGCGCAGTCTTATATGTAAATATATCATCGATATCGATACCCTTTTCAGCGTTCTATTTTATTTCAGACATAATATAGTTGATTGCAATCTTATGACCTTTTAATACCTTGGTGTTTGGCGTCCCAAATCACCTTAAGTACCATGGAGTTTGGCGTCCCAAATTCCAATGTATGGTATCTTATATTATGGTCGACCATTTTCTATGTCTGGATGATTTCCTTTTATGACCTCGGGAATTTGTCATTTCTATGCACCTTTTTCTTTATCCTTCCGAGGTTCCTTTATCTTATGGAACATATTGGTCTATTATTATATAACTTTATTGTGACTCTTCTAGGGACAACTAATTCGTTGGTGTAAGCTGGTTTAACTCATTTCTTTTCTTTTCGGGGTCAATGTGTCTGGCATCTATTTCTGCTAGCTTTTATATCATATAATCATATTCATATGGACGTCTTATTCATATTTCTAGTCCGAGGATCTTGCCAAGACAATGATGGTTAATAATATTCTATTTCTTTTATTCTCATTTTCTTATTTCATTTCTCTTTATCTCTTTACCAGCTTATAACTTTCTCCTTTTAATGTTGGATGATCAGATTACTTATCTCTTGTAATATGTGTTCTTGGCCACTAATAAGATCACCCATGTTTGGCTCAGACATATTTAAAATCGTGGAGAAAGAGGTATTTACATCCAACATATATTCTCATTCTCAATCCTCTTCTGAGGTTCCTTAAATGGCACATATGTTTGTGGTGGTATATACAATTTTCTTAATAAGGTTTATGTATGTGTCTGGATTATGACCCTTAATTTGAGATGAGATATCTATGCACACTTATATGGCCTGATGCATATTAATCTTAAACATGTAAGTTCATGTGTCCTCAATCATTAGGTAGTGGCCATTGTGTTTTAAAGAATTCGACCAAGTGCATTAGGTAGTGGCCTGAATTCGGCCAAGTGCATTATAGTTATAGACCATGTCACACGTGATTGTAAGTATGTTCATGGATCACGATTTGTCCTCACTTCCCCTCATGGACATACTATGATCACATGGCATTATGGACAATAGAGCCTAAAGAGTTTCCCTTGTGTACATGTTTCACAACGTGAGATTTTTATGGGATAACTCTTTGTGCCTTTTGTAATATCTTTCTTGCATCATGTTGGATTTGGATGGCTAATCCAGTCAATGCCATTAAGTGTAATTTTCGTGGGTTATAGAGGCGCCACCATTGCTTATGCATTTATCATACTGATCGCTTGCATAGTTTAGATCGGTAGAGTGCATAGGTATAGTCTTGACCATTTTCTTATAAGGCTTTAGAGGATTTTTATAATTTGAAAGAACTATTTTTTTCTTTTCCCATTGGTTCAATGTGGAAACCATTCATTCTCAAATCTTTATAGCTTCTTTATAACTCAATGGGTCTATCTTATTGGGTGAATAAATTTGTGCCCCTTAGGGCAATGCCTTTGTTATTTTCGTGGCCTTATGTTAGATTGACTATCCTTGCGTTGTCATTTACAAATAAACAAGATAACAACTCAATATTATTGCTATAATGTTGTAAATGATAAGCAAAACATAAAATATGAAATCAGGAATGTCAAAATCTCCTTTCTTTATTCAATGTATAAACCGGCCTCACAATCCATATGTCTCCATGCGGCTTTATCGGTTTATCTTTATCATTTCTAGCCTCATTGGCTCCAAGAAGTCTCATTTCACTGTATCTTTTCTGAGATTTTCAAATCTGCTGATGGGTAATCTTTGATTTTATGCTTTCTTTGCTCATTTGCCAATAGGTGTGATAATAGATCATTATAAGTGGCGAAACCCTTAGGCTTATATAATAACAATTACATCTTTCGGAGGGAATGTGGAATATGTTTTATAAGTAAATCCTCATCTGCTACCACTTCATCACATAGTTCGAGACTATAGACGATTTTCATCAGAGCAGTATTATATTCGTCCACGGATTCAAAATCCTCGAATCTTCCATTCATGCATGGCCTTTTCCGTACTGCCATTGAGTATCTGGACTTTAGTTTTGTCCAAAGATCACTAGGAGTCCTCAATATGTAAGTATTGATCTCTTAATTATTCAGTGAGATGATAGTGCAATGATCGTTATGGCTCTATGCTTTTCACTTTCAATTTCATTATTGCCATCAAATGACATATTTCCAGAAGGTCCTCGAGGACTTAAGGACAATTGAAGTGTTCATTACCATTCAAGATAATTATCTCTAGAGAGATTTAGGGGCAGCATAGTCTGAAGGCTCGAATTTGACATCTGACAATTCATATAGATTTGTAATTAGATCATTATATGTTTAGATTAGCATTCAATAAGTTTCATGATCAT